>JAODAL010006654.1:0-131575 GCA_025379985.1 Phyllomedusa bahiana
GCCAACGGGCCCCGGGTAAAAAACCCCGCTTTCGCAGGGCCAAGAAAGTAGCGGGACAGGGGGGCCCGCGAGGCCCGCGGCGGCAGTAAACACTCAGTGCGGGGCTTTGGCGGGAAAATCCGTACTCCCCGGCCCCGGGGTGGCTTCCCTTTGCTTAAAACAAACCGGGGGAGCCGAAAAATTTGGGAATTAAAATCTGGAAGCAAAAGTGAACGTGGCCCGGGAGCCCAACGTTGGAACCCCCGGCCCCGTCAACACAAGCAGCTCACCACCGTTGGGGCCCGGGGGAAAAATTGGCCAAGATTGGGGGGTTCATCCTTTCCACCGCTGGGAAAACACAGCAAACATGGCGGCCCCCAGGGGGTGGGGAGCAAAAGCCATTGCAAGGCCCCTTTAAAGGGTCCACCCACCCCCTGCAGAAGGGGGCTGTTTTCTCTTTGACATCATCTCCCGGTCCAATGCTCCTTTCTCCTCGCTACTCATTGGGCAGCCAAGGCTCGTTCAGCAGGCATTGCAAAGAGACAACATATGGCCCTCCAACCATCCTAAGGGCAGAGTGAAACCCTGCTCCCTGTCCAATTTTTTGGACGCATCCCCCCCCTTTCCAAATTTTTTTGGGCCTGCACCGTTTAAGAACTAATGGCTTTCCGAGCCCGAGATGGAGAGTTTTTCCCAAACCGTTTTTCTTTTTTCCCAAAAAAGCAGTACCAACCCCCTTTCAAAAATGTAGAACAGAAAATGGGGCCGTCCTTGTCCCTTTTCGGGTTTTGGGTTTCCCAAAAAGCCCGGAAGCGCGGAACCCCTGGGGCTGTAAATACGGGCAAGGGGCCCTAAATTTCCCTTTTTCGGCCCACCCGGGGGAATGTGCTACCGTTTCCATGCCTACCAACAACTTTGGGGCAGAAAACGCCCTTTCCCCCTCCACATTGTCAAACTGCCTCCTGCCCAAAATTTTCCCTTCCCCCCCTCCCCACCACCAAACCAAACTCAGGCCCCCCGAGTACTGAATCCATCATAAACCAAAAGTTAGGGCACAACCCGGGTTTTCCCCGCATTTTTAAAACCTTTTTTTTGCCTCGGGGAACGAAGTCCACATGGGGAGGAACTGCCCGCGTCATGCAGCAAGAAAACGATGTTTGCCTTTCCCCCCGGGCCAACTGCAAAACGGACCATGGTGACGGGCAATTTTTGGAAAAAGGGCCCCCGCTCACAAAAGGGGGAAAGTCCAAACCCCCTGGCGCACAAAGTTCCCAAACTGGTTTTGAAAAGGTTTTCCCGAAGTCTTTCCCCCCCGATCTTCAGAAGATCCGAAAAAGGCCAGGAAACTTGCATGCACTTCATCCATTCCTAAAAGCCAGGAACACCCCCCGAGTTTTCAAAACGGCAAAAACGGGCCCCCCCCAACACACCTAAATGCGTTTTTTTCCACCCGTTGGGAAATTTCCCCCCCCGCACATTGTGGGGCCGACTGTATGAACAGAGAAAGGGGCCCTTAACGATTTTTTTATGATCCAGGCGGCGGAAAAACTTCCCTTTTAATTTTTTATTTTCAACCAGTGGGAGCCATGCGTTGCACCTGCCGTTTGTTTGAGGCCAATTTGGGGAGGCCATTTAATTTTTTCAGGTCCCCAGGACTACGGGGGGAATAACGTCATTTTCCCCTGGGTTCATGTCCGGGGAAAAGATGCTGAAAAAAACTGTCTAGGAGGGGACTGGGAGACGTGGGGACTACAAACCGCCCGGGCCCCAAATTTCCCCTGGGGACTGAAATGGGGGAGGAAGGGCCCTTGGAGCAATCATTTCTGGTGAAATGAGTGGATTTTCTTCCCGGGGACAAGAGAGGAGGGGCAGGGGGCACTGGAAAGGGGGATGGGGAATAGGAAAGACAGGCAGATTTACCCCGCAAGCACCGTGGCAGTATACCCTGGGGAAAGGAGGCAGGGGGCCCCTCGGGTTCACTTTTTTTCAGAAAGGCCCGGGAGCATGCTATTTGCCTGGCTATTTACAAGCCCAATTTCAGCATCCCGGGAGAGGGATGACTTCTGGCTCTCCACCCTATTTGGGAACCCTCCTACCCCCCCCCAAAAAGGGGGCCTTTTTCCCAGCATTGAGAGGGAGGACAAAAATCAAAAAACCAAAAGGGAAAATCCCCCCGTATCAGTTTTGGGCCTGCCTATGTCGGGATTTTGTCCCCTCCTCTGACAGGGCGACCGGGGGGTTTTTTCAAGCCCCATGTACTAAATGCTGCGCTGCCGGGGGAAATTTGGGGGGGGGCGGAGCAGTACCCAACTCCATCAGCAACAACCCCAAGTCTGGGGTCACTGATGAGCCCCTTCCTTCATTGCCTAGTGAGGAGGGGGAGGGCCCCCAGCAAGGGGGAACACAGGACCGGGAAAAGACCCTGAAACAACAGGTGGTTGGGCCCACTTGGGGCAGCACTCTGCCAACCCCCATTAGAAGATCCGGCCTTTACAAATAGGCACCAAACTTTGGGTGTTTTGGGCCCGGGAACTTGCCGAGTTTTTCAGTGAGGGAAACTTCCCCCCCGGCCAAGGGAGTTTGGCATCAGAGCGGTTGGGTTCCCGTGCGGGCGGGGGCCCCGTTACCACCAAAGGGGAACCCCAAGTTTCCAAAGGAAAAAGTGGGGAAAGACGGACCTTTGTCAAGATTAAACCCGGGGTGGAAACGGCCAGGGTTTTTCCCCACACCAATTTCCTTGGGGTCGACTACATCATCCATGACACCTCACCCAAACTTTGAGAAATGAGGGCTGGAATTTCAAACCACCTGCCTAAGCCCCCTAATTTTGATGCCCGCCCCCCCACCTGAACCACACATCTGTTTTTACAGTTTTTTTCCAAACGGCCCCCCAACCAACTTTAACAGGGACTGGTAAAATTTCCACCCACCTCCACACTCTGTCATTTGCCACCCCTCTGACCTCAATGCTTTTGCTCCCCGCCGCCGTTCCAAACCCCCACTCTCCCGTCATTGTGCCCCCTCTGTGGCCTACTCCGTTTATTTGGCCCCAAAATTCCGAAAGTGATTGTGCCACTTCTGACCTCACTGCTGCGTGGTGCCCGCCGTTACCTCCACACTGTGTCCTTTTTCCCACTCTGTGGCCTACTCCTTTTTTCTGCCACCTCCAAATGTGTTGTGCCACTGCCGACCTCATGCTGTTTTCGCTGGCCCTGACCCCCCACACTGTGTCCCCTTGCCCACTCTGTGGCCTACCTGTTTTTTTTCCCCCTCCAGAAAAGTGATTGTTTCCACTTGCCTTTACCTCATGCGCTTTCTGTTTGGGGTGCTTTCCGTGACCCCCACAAAGTTTCCCTTGTCCCCCCTCGTTGGGCCCACTCCGTTTTTGGGCCCCCTCCCCAAAAGTCATTGGGGCCCCCGTCCCGACCTCTGCGCTGCTGTGCCCCACACTGGGGTCATTATCCCACTCTGTGGCCTACCTTTCCCGTTTTTTTCCACCTTCCAAATGTGGCTTCTCCGGGGAAACCCCCACACGTGGGCTTGGCCCACTCTGTTGGCCCCAAATCCCCCTTTTTTGGCACCTTTTCCAGAATGTTTGTCCACTGCCGACCTCATTTCGCTGCTTTTGGCTGCTGCTGTGGGCCTACAAAACTTGGGGTCATTGTGCCCCTGTCCCGAAACCCCATTTGCTGCGCAGTGGGGGGCGCCCGTGACCCCACAAAACTGTGTCATTGACCCCACTCTTGGCCTCTCCTTTTTTTTTTTGCACCCCCTCCCGAATGTGATTGTGCCACTGCCTGACCTCATGCCGCGCTGTGGGTGCTGCTGTGACCTTTCACCCCCGTGTCCCTTGTCCCCACTCTGTGGCCCCACTCCTGTTTTTTTTTTTCCCACCTCCAGAAAGTCAATTTTTCCACTGTCCGACCTCATGCTGCTGCCCCAACCCAGACCTAAAAACATTTTCATTGGCCACTGTCTGACCCCCATGCGCCCGTGTTTGGGTTTCTGCCGTGACCTACCCCACGTCATTGTCCCACTCGTGGCCTATTCCTGTTTTTTTTTTCCAACCCCCAGAAGGGCCCTTGTGCCCCTGTCTGGGCCTCCCGCCCGCTGGGGGAGCTGCCGTGAAACCCACACACTGTGGCCCTTGTGCCCCTGTCTGACCTCATGCTGCTGCGGGGGGCTGAATTTTGACCTACACAAATGTCATTGGCCACTGTCTAACCCCATGCTGCTTCTGCCAAAGGAAAAAACCCCCACACTGTCATTGGCCACCGTGGATTATTCCTGTTTTTGGCCCCCTCCCCCGAATGTCATTGGGGGCCCCTGTCCCCGACCTCATTCTTTCTGTGGGTGCCGCCCTTTCCCCAATCCACACCTTCCCCTAATGTTGCCACCTTAGCCCCTCACTTGTTTTTTTTCCCGCTTTCTCTGGCAGACTTTATCAGGCAAAAATTCCCGCTTCAGTTTTTTTTTGGGCAGTTTTTGTCCTCTTAAATGCCCAGGGAATTTTTTAGTGAAGCGATTCTAAGAGCGGTGGCAGTCATGTGCGTGTCATACTAAAACACAACATTGTATGAAGATCAAACCAAGCTCCCTCTGCATATTTAAGCATGGCACAACTTTCTACAGCACCCTGCAGGCTCTGTGCAGCCTGGAAACAGATGTTTTTTAACGTGATTCGTCCCAAAGTAATTCGGAACGAAGTTATTTTTTGCCAAGAAATTCGGCGAAGTGAACGAAACGAATTTCGGGAAATTCGCCCATCTCTACTTATAGGGAATCTATTGCCAATTTTTTTTTACTTATTAAAACAAGATACTACAATTTTTATTTTTGGATTGTAGATTTCTGAATTTGGTTGTCTAGATATAGGATTGTGGGGAAAGCTTTCTTGTCTGCACTGCTTTTAACAGCATATAGAGAGATGCTTTACGGCAGCTTCATGCACATCAGAGCCTGTGGAGTAGTCCCATTGACTTGTATGCGAGTGTTTTCTAGTCATGCTCTATGACCTAGGAAGAAGTCAGTGTGCAGGGAGGGGGAGCTGTGACTATCGCCTATTGTGACTGGTGTCACCTTTTAGTTTAATCCTATTTGAACGGATAATGATTTTCAGTAGTCTGCTCTTTCTCTACAGAACAGGAAGTGTCAGACTATTATTAGGCTTAATGACCAAAGGGAAAACTGCATGACTTAAGTAATTAATTTAAAATATTGAAAGTGATGTGGACAATAAAAAAAAATAACCAAAAATTCTTAAATGTGTTTATTAAGATAAAAACATGAGTTAAACAATATGTCATTTTTTGATGACACATTGCCTTTAAGCTGGTCCATGTTTCAGTATCCATTGGTTAGAAAATTCCTTAAGGGCTTCAAACCTATCCCTTAAATAGGGTGTATTCACATTAATAAACCATTAGACTGGATTCTTGGATTTTTTCTTTTGGCTGAGGGGGCAACCCTTAAACAATCTGTTGTGAATTCCATTAGCTAAGAGGGCCCCCACCCATATGGTTACTTATTGCTAAATTCCCAGAAAAGAGGTATGGATTTCTAACAATTTGTTTTCCCTGACGCCTAAAATGAGCACAAATATCTGCCTTAACTAACTTACTAATTTATACTAAGGTGGTAGGGGCTAGGCATCCCTATATGGAGTGGAGATACTGTAATTAGTGTCTAACATGATTAAAAGTTGACTTCCTTTGGTAGCCTCATAGGGAAGAACTCTCATTTACCCCGTATTCCTTTTGCATATACACCGTTACATCACTTTTTTCTTCCACCATTAGTAAATTAAACTTTAAAGGGATTGTCTCACTAGCAGGATTACTTTTTATGTTAAAGATCTTGCAAAAACAAGTCACTTTGCAATATGTGACCATTAACAGTGTCCTACCGATTCCTTGATATACCCTCTTGCATGGGCTGCATCAGCTCCTCAGGTCACTATAGCCACAGACCTGTTCTAGCTCTCCTGATAGGCTGTCAGTGCTGATTACTATAGCTACAGACCTGGTGTCCTCAGCAGCTTGTCACTGTAGGCCAGTAAAGATGCCCCTAAATTCAAAAATGAAATTGAGAAAACAGGACTGAGGTAAGATGAATTGGTGTAGTGAGACAACCCCTTTAAGTGTTCTCATTATTATTATAATTAGTTTAATAATTTGCAACTTTCTACTTCCATGCCCAGACGCCTGGTTTCACCAACATACCAGTTGCTTTCATCTCCTACAAGTCCGATTTGTCCATACTTTTGTACATCTAGGGAGAAAGAACTGCACAAAATGTTTTCTGTGGCCTAAATGTTTTTGAGACACAGAGCAATTGTTACTTGTAAAGGCATAGGCTTTAAAATTTCAAGGTTAAAATTTTACCAGGCTGGTATTGTGTGCCGGTTTTGCTTCAAAAATAGTATCCTATTATACCAAACACTTGTTGGCAAGGAAGAGGGCACAATGTCTCATTTGGTGGGGTTGCATGGTCTTGCAGAGTTTTTGGAAAGCCGTTCTTAAAGCCATCCGTAAGTGCACAGGATCGACAGTTCCGGATACTCCAGAGACCACCCTACCAATGATGTTACGCTTTTCTTAGAAGTAGCAAAAACAGTAATTCCTCACCGATGGAGGAAACAAATCCTCCTTCCTTAGAGAATTCGATGGGGACCATTGCTTCTATGAATGGAAGAACTGATTGCACATACAGTGGGTACGGAAAGTATTCAGACCCCTTTAAATTTTTCACTCTGTTTCATTGCAGCCATTTGGTAAGCTCAAAAGTTCATGCTCATTAATGTACACTCTGCACCCCATCTTGAAAGAAAAAAAAAACAAATGTAGATATTTTAGCAAATTTATTAAACAAGAAAAAAACTGAATTATCACATGGTCTTAAGTATTCAGACCCTTTGCTGTGACACTCATATTTAACTCGCATGCTGTCCATTTCCTTCTGATCCTCCTTGAGATGGTTCCTACTCCTTCATTGGAGTCCAGCTGTGCTTAATTAAACTCTTCCTCGACCTGGCCATCCAGCCATACTAAGCAATCATGGGAGAGCCTTGGTGAGAGAGGTAAAGAAGAACCCCAAGATCACTGTTGCTGAGCTCCAGAGATGCAGTAGGGAGATGGGAGAAAGTTCCACAAAGTCAACTATCACTGCAGCCCTCCACCAGTCGGGGCTTTATGGCAGAGTGTGCCGACGGAAGCCTCTCCTCAGTGCAAGACATATGAAAGCCTGCATACAGTTTGCAAAAAAACACATGAAGGACTCCCAGACTATGAGAAATAAGATTCTCTGGTCTGATGAGACGAAGATTTAACTTTTTGGTGTTAATTCTAAGCGGTATGTGTGGAGAAAACCAGGCACTGCTCATCACCTGCCCAATACAATCCCAACAGTGAAACATGGTGGTAACAGCATCATGCTATGGGGGTGTTTTTCAGCTGCAGGGACAGGACGACTGGTTGCAATTGAAGGAAAGATGACTGCGGCCAAGTACAGAGATATCCTGGATGAAAACCTCTTCCAGAGTGCTCTGGACATCAGATGGGGCAGAAGGTTCATCTTCCAACAAGACAATGACCCTAAGCACACAGCTAAAATAACAAAGCAGTGGCTTCATTACAACTCTGTGCCCATTCTTGACTGGTCTGACCTAAACCTAATTGAGCAGCTCTGGAGAGACTTGAAAATGGTTGTCCACCAACGTTCACTATCCAATCTGAGGGAACTGGAGAGGATCTGCAAGGAAGAAGGCAGAGGATCCCCAAATCCAGGTGTGAAAAACGTCATTATTCCCAAGAAGACTCATGGCTGTACTAGCTCAAAAGGGTGCTTCTACTCAATACTGAGCAAAGGGTCTAAATACTTAAGACCATGTGATATTTCAGTTTTTCTTGTTTGCAAATTTGCAAAAATATCTACATTTCTTTTCTTTCAAGATGGGGTGCAGAGTGTACAATAATGAGCAAAAAAATGAACTTTTTTGATCTTACCAAATGGCTGCAAACAAAAGAGTGAAAAAATTTAAAACGGGTCTGAATACTTTCTGTACCCACTGTACTAACGAAGATTCATCCATACCTGTACTCGTTGGATGATATACCAATCCTCTCTTGAATTTCCTGTTCTGACTATATAAGAAACTTGGTAGTGGTACAAAGTGCTTCTTCACATAAACATATGAATCTCCTGGGGCCTAACAAGATGTGTGTGGTGCGGTTACGGATCTTCTCCTCCCACTCTTCCTGTTTAATCTATGGGATCCACATACTTGATTTTTAACCATGTCATTCTTTACTGCTCATAAATTTATTGGCTAAACATGATAGTTGTGTCAGCCGACAAAAGAATATTCATGGTATAGAATTCGAATATCAAGTAATCACATAAGAGACCTTTAAGCAATTGTGTTTTTTTCCCCATAAACCTTGTAGCTTTGTTTTCTCATGTTGTCATGTTTGTATGAAAAACAAATTAAGGTTAGAAATCAATGCTTGTGTATCTATAATAAAACAGCAAGTCTACTTTTGGGCTTTATGGTGGGCCCAGAGCATAAGAAATCTGTTGCACTGTTATTGTTTTCCATGGTGGTGTTTTCTTTGAAAGAGAAGCAGATGTTGAAATTTATTTTAGTGCTTTAGATTATAACGTGCCGCATGCTGCATAGATTGAAAACCTATATGCCTATGAACATTAATATTACAAATTGTATACAGATTGATGCTGGTCTATACTTGCCGAATATGGTGATGAAGAATTCTTACTTCCCTAACGTGTTACTGGTCCTGTCAAGTTGGTGATTTAAGGGAAAACATTATAATCTGTTCTATCATTATAACCTTATCTAGCTTATCAGATATTGTGTTTAAACTGCTCGTTATTATGTCCTTATCTAAGTTCATCAGATATTTTCACCCACCCTGCTTTGCTAGAACAGCTACTGCTCGCGAGAAGCCAAGAGGCCTTCAAGAAGTTCCTGGAGGATACAGAGGATACAAAAAGGAATGTTTGTTATCAGAAATGCCTAGCAACATTGCGTAGATGCAAATAAGGAGAAGTTATGAGGTCTCACTAATAGTCTGCCTAGAAATAGCCAATTAGCCAATGATAAAATAATCATGCGATTCAAAGTTATATCGAACTGTAACTTGCTGTGATTAAATCAGATTTTATGCTCCACCATCCTGCGTGGTGTGTATTTTCTCAGCTCTTGAGCTGTTAACAGCTGTGATCACCTAATTTGGACGGAGACATCTAAATGGATAGGTGTAGAAAGAAAAGATAATTTATTATCTTAACAGTCCAAATGTAGGGGTTTGCTAGATAATCCTCGCTGCTCCAGAGAAAATGAAGACTGGTTTTGTGCCACTGCCACAACTTAGAGAGGACTTGGAGTAGTTCTTACAGGTGGGCCTGATCTTAGGTAGGTGAGAGTGAGAGACAGACACAGACGGAGAGAGAGACAGACACAGACGGAGAGAGAGACAGACACAGACAGAGAGAAAGACAGAGAGAGAAAGACAGAGAGAGAAAGACAGAGAGAGAGAGACAGAGAGAGAGAGAGAGAGAGAGAGAGAGAGACAGAGACAGAGAGAGACAGAGACAGAGAGAGAGACAGAGAGAGAGAGAGAGACAGAGAGAGAGACAGAGAGAGACAGAGAGAGAGACAGAGAGAGAGACAGAGAGAGAGACAGAGAGAGAGACAGAGAGAGAGACAGAGAGAGAGACAGAGACAGAGAGAGAGAGACAGAGATCAAACAGACCTAAGTTGCTACTACACCAAGGGTGCTATGGGCTGGGTTACACAGCTGGAGACAGACTTGAGTGGGGGACAAGAGCTTCCCTGCGCTAGATAGTAGGATGCAGCAGACAACCCAAAGACTAAGCAACAGATCTTCAGAAAAAAAAACACTTGGCAGTCTGTTGAACTGTAACTTAAAGGCTTTAGTTGTAACCAACAAGTTAAATTCTTTCATAAAAGTGGCTGTCACTTTCTACAGCACTATACCTCCTTGTGGGTGGTCACTGCCCAACCCCTCTGCTATCACACACATTCCCATAAGGTATAGTTACTTGCCCACATAATAGTACAATACAGCCAGTAGAGTAAAGGTGTAATTGAGTGCTAGAACATATCAATACTATCATAATGATACTCTCTAAGGGTATGTTCACACGGGGTAATTTTGAAATCCCGGTAATCCATAGTTCTCATAGAGAACTATGGATTACGCCTCCTCTCTCCACTCATACAATACGATCGTATTGTACCCGCGGGGAGATAAGGGACATCTCAATTACTTGCGGCGAATACGCGCCGCGAGTAATGAATGTGCAAAGCGGGTGTACGCGGCTATTAACGCCGACTCCCGAAAGACACTATGTACTGCGGCACGTACTGTACGCGCCGCAGTACATTGTGTGAACATACCCTTACATTTGAAAGAGAAACAAACTTTCCTTTGAGCAGATGCAGTCTAATAAGCACATAATATAATTCTATGTAGTATTGTGGTGTCTATAGCATGCATTATTTCTGTTTTTTCTTTATATATATATATATATATATATATATATATATATATATATATATATATATATATATATATATATATAAAACTCAGTTATTCATCAGTAGTACTAAGAAGCTATTCACCCTCCACTATCAAGAGGCATGGACACCTTAAAGTGATTATGCTATGCTTTTTTTGCATATTGCACTTGGAGAAGTGGCAACCTACAATTAGCCATGCACTTCTTCCATTTGCCTGAGGTCCTTCTAAACAGTGTGAATGTGAACTATTGCCCTGAATGAACTGGCAGCTTTGGACCCAGAAGAGGCTACTATAGATGGTGCCCCCATTTGGTAAGGTTACCTTGAGGTGGACATACACAATGTAATCAAAATGGGCACCTCTATTTTACACATCTAAAACTAGTAGCAGTAATATAGTTTAAAATGTTCCATAAATAAAGGTTTATGTGGGTTTTAGTGACTGCCAAGTGCTGCTGTGTTTTTGTTGAGTAGAGACCTTAAAGTACAGTAGTTGTATCATCAAGAATAACGTCGTCCATAATGCCCAAACAGTACTATTAGCCAGAGAGGAGAGACCTTGCACGTTATGATTCTCTCTCTGGCTTACCTGGTCCATCCATATGGATACCCATTCATTCATCAGGATTTGTTTATATAGAATGTGGTGCAATTTTTATCCCAGTTGAAAAAAAAAAAAAAGAAGAGGGATGATTGGTTTTTATGGCTACATCAATATTTTAATGTAATTTCAGCAACCATCAAGTCACATGATTTTATACTGGAGACCAGTTACAATACGGCATTCTCATCTTTTTTTACTGCCCTTTTCGTCCATACAATGTTCACTCAGAAAAATTAACAATAAAGAAATTGCACTGATTCACATACATTGAACACAGTTGGTCCCTTTTCATAAGCTGAACAACTGATTTAGTCCATTGGTCTGGAAGGTAGATGTGAAGATATGGCATACTGACACAGTCAGTGGTTTCCACATGGAATGTTTCCTCTTCAGATTAACAAAAAACGGATAATATCTTAACTAAAACATTTGGAAGTATTCTGGCTCACTAAAATATTATTATTTGAATCTCGAGAAAGGAATGTTTAAGGCATTTTGGTAAGAAAAGAAAAAATATCAGGATCAAACAGATGTTCCACTGGTGATACCAGAATCTTGTTCCTAGAAAAAGCAAAAAGACCGTTATAAAAACAAAACAAAAACAACATCAAAACCATGGTTAATGACACACTCCTCAGCCATTCAAGGCCTGTTGGGTATAGAAAAATTTTAAGTACCTTTAAGGGCATATTAAATAGAGAGGATCTATCAATAAGCCAGGGGAGCAGAGCCTTTATCTGAAGGACCCAGTCCATGCAATAAACACACAATCTACTGATTTCAATGGGCACAATGTAATTCCCAGAGATGGAACCGAGAAAAAATTGCTGCCAGGTTGTCCCCCAGATTAGCTTACTTTCATGGGACACCTATACAAGGCATACAACAACTTTCATACCTTTCTAGTCTAAGAATTCAAAGGGCGCACTGTACTGCCGTCTTTGGAGTGCTTCCTTCCCATTGTATCTCCACAAAAGGGATACAGTGCCATAATCCCTTAAAGATTTTCCCTGCTAAAATAGTCAGTCCTTATTAAACTTAAAGGGGTTGTCTCACTACAAGGATTGCTTTTTATGTTAAAGAACTTACAAAAACAAGTCACTTTGCAATATATGTCTATTAACAGTGTCCTACCTATTCTGAGATATCCCCTCTTGTATGGGCTGCATCAGCTCCTCAGGTCGCTATAGCTACAGACCTGTTTGATCCCTCATGATAGGCTGCCAGCACTGGTTGCTATAGCTATAGACTTGGCTTCTACTGCAGCCTAGTGGAAATCAGTAAACAGGCCCCCGAATTCAAAATGAAACCAAGAAAACAGGACTGAAGTAAGATGAATCAATGTAGCAAGACAACCCCTTTAAGCTCTCAAGTTGTCATCTCCCCCTTTTTTTAATAGAGGAATGCTCCTCAAAACAGCACCTTCAGTTTTGAGGAGTTCCTGGTATGTCCATTTACAACAGATGTGGTCAAACCTTAGTAGCCATTGTATCATATTTATAGCCATTGTATTATATTTATCTATACTCTTTGGATTAGCATTGATCTTCATAGCATTTGTCTAAAACTTAACCACTCATTGGTGCTGAAAGCGATTAAAAGAATAGTCATAGGTAGGAGAGAAGTGCCGATAGAAATTAGTGATTTTAGTTTAAAGATGAAATTGACAGGAGGAAGGGTGATGAGATAGAGTTAGTACCATCAACTGTAGTCTGTTGTGCAGCACTTTATTGTGTTCTTTTTCCTTAGTTAGTTGTTCCTGAGAAGCCTTCAAGAGCTGTAGCAGTTTGTTAGCTGCTTGACCTAAATCCCGTGTTAGTTTTTTTTCCTTGTCAAGCCTCTCCTATAACATTTCCAGTAGAAGGACAATGTTAGTTATATCCAGACAAGTTGTAAGGACATACAGTACTTGCTCCCTGTACCGAGGTGTGATTTGCCTTTTGAAAGATAAAGTCCGCTGTTGAACAACAATCTAAAACATTCCACAATCTGCAGAAAAGATTAAATGACTCTCCAAATTTTGTTTTAATTCTTTTGATCTAATGTTGAGTTATATATTTCTTGCTTTATTCATATCTAAAGACAAACCCGTGTACTCGGACAAGTCAAGTGAGCCTACAACTAGACATCTGGGTGCCGCCAAACACTTCACGGATTGTGACTCCCTAAAATCATCTAATTTGTGTCCAGTTACATGGGAATAAAACTGATTAAATGTAAATGTGTTAAGCCGATGCGCCTAAATGATCACTTCATTGTTATTCAAAGTATACAAGTTTTATACACGATTTGTAACTGATATTGCTTGTTTATCAATGATTTAAAGAAATAACGTTATCGGAAAATGAGCTACAAATAACCTGGGTGCAACACTAGGTGTTCACAACGGCTTATTTGTCGCGTAATTGGAGAATGTTGACATTCCGTGGCAAATCAGTCAGAAATAAGTTAACAAGCCTATTTTCTATTGATTCAATTGAAAATGAGCTACTCGTTAAAATAGTCGTTTCCTGTCCGATAAGCGCGATGACACGGAAATCAACGGAATAAAAAGTGCATTGTCAATTATTTATGTGACAGGATTACCACTGTCAATGATTCGAGATGAGTGCAATCCTGTGGACAAATCAGTTACTAAATCTGGCAGCTTAGTGAGCTTATTTAAAGAGTGGTTTCATGATAACAAAACTTATTTACTCAAGGCAAACTTTCAAATACGTTCTGAAATAAGCCGTGTGAACATAGCCTAAGGCTATGTTCACGCAGCTGATTTCAGAACTGATTCACGTCGGATTTTCCGATGTAAATACGTTCCGAATCAGTTGCAAATCAGTTGCAAATAAGCTTCACTAAGTGTGACACGTATTTCGCGATACGGCACGGAAATATGTACATGTATTGACTTTTGTTACAAGTTTACAAGTTGAGAGTTATTGTGTAAAGATGTTGAATGAAGCTTGGCTTGCGGTCTGAGCTTGTTTCATTTAATGTGCCGCGCCTTATAATACCAGTGCGCCTTATATATGAAACAAGAAGACTTAACAGGCGCTCATTGATAATGCGCCTTATAATCCGAAAAATACGGTACATGGGAATAAACTAGTATGTTACATGTTTTACAGCGGGCTGGCACTAAACTGCCATTTTATTCCAAGAAAAGTTAACAGGATTTTGAAAACGGCTATGTGTACAATTGGAAAAATATGCAAATGAGCTAAAAACTGTAAAATAAGTCCAAAAGGTTTCCTTGCCCTAAAAGATTGGACAATCCTTGAACATACACAGAATTATTAAAAGTGGAATCATTCTGTAAAAGTTTTGTAATATTTTGATGAAAGTGTGATGCAGTGATAAATTTCTATTAAAAGAGTGCTTAATTTTCCTGTGAAACAAACAGTATCGCTTCAGTCTATGGACTATGTTCATAATTGCAGCTTTGTACTATTAAAGAGTGGTTATCATGTAAAAAAATTATTATACCAAGCAAACTTTCCAAATCATTGTCCAGTGTAAACAAATGTAGTGATTACACAGTAATTTGCTCATTTGTGACGGATCAAATCTTTTCAAATAGCTTTATCTACTAGAGAAGACAAGAAGAAAGAAGGAAAGATGAGCAATGTAAAATGGGCCCCTGGTCTATAATGGAGTATGTACAGGCAAATCTCATCTTAAATCCTAACCTCTGACCCACCCATGATAGATGTAGTGATTTGATGGGTTAAACTCTTAAAAATACAGTATTCCACAAAAGTGAGTACACTCCTTATGCTTTTGTAAATATTGTATTATATCTTTTCATGGGACAACATTGAAGATATGACACTTTGATTCAATGTAAAGTAGTCATTGTAAAGCTTGAATAACAGTGTAAATTTGATGTGCCCTCAAAATAACTCAATACAGCCATCAATGTCTAAATCGCTGGCGAGGAAAGTACACCTCTAAATGAAAATAGACAAATTGTCATTTTTCCCTCCACAGTGTCATGTGACTTGTTAGTGTTAGCAGGTCCCAGGTGTGAATGGGGAGCAGATGTGGTAAATTTGGTGTTAATCACTCTCAAACGTTCATACTGGTCACTGGATGCTCAACCTGACACCTCATGGCAAAGAACTCTCTGAGGATCAGAAAAAAAAAAAAAATTGTTGCTCTATATAAACATGGCCTAGGGTATAGGAAGATTGCCAATGCCCTGAAACTGAGCTGCAGCACGGTGACCAAGACTATACAGCAGATTAACAAGACAGGTTCTACTCAAAGCAGGCATCGCAATGGTTGACCAGAGAAGTTGAATGTCTTTTCAAAACAGATGTATGAGTGCTGCCAGCATTGCTGCAGAGGTTAAAGGAGTGTGTGTGGGGAAAAGAGGTCAGCCTATAACTTTTCAGACCATATGCTGCACACTGCATCAAATTGTTCTGCATGGCTGTTGTCCCAGAAGGAAGCCTCTTCTAAAGATTATGCACAAGAAAGCCAGCAAACATTTTGCTGAAGACAAAAAGACTAAGGACATGTATTACTGTAATCATGCCCTGTGCTCTGATGAGACCAAAATCAACTTATTTGGTTCAGATGGTGTCAAGTGTGTGTGGTGGCAACCAGGTGAGGCGCACAAAGACAAGTGTGTCTTCCTACAGTCAAGTATGGTGGTGGGAGTATCATGGTTTGGGTCTGCATGAGTGCTGCTGGCTGTGGAGAGCTACAGTTCATTGAGGGAACTATGAATGCTAACATGTACTGTGACATACTGAAGCAGAGCATGATCCCCTCCCTTTGGAAACTGGGCTGTAGGATAGTATTCTAAAATGATAAAGCCCCCAAACACACCTCTAAAACTGCCACTGCCTTGCTATTGAAAATGAGGGTAATGGTCATGGACTGGTCAGCATGTCTCCAGACTTAAACCCTATTGAGCACCTGTGGGGCATCCTAAAACAGAAGGGAAAGGAGCGCAAGTTCTCTAACATTCACCAGCTCCATGATATCTTCATGGAGGAGTGGATTCCAATGGCTGCAACCTGTGAAGCTCTAGTGAACTCCATAGCAAAGAGAGTTAAGGCAGTGCTGGAAAATAATGGTGGCCACACAAAATATTGACACATTGGGCACAATTTGTCCATTTTTACTTAGGGGTGTACTCATTTTTGTTGCTAGTGGTTTATACATTGATGTCTATGTGTTATTTTGAGGGCAACACTGTTATATAAGCTGTACACTGACTACTTTACATTGCATCAGTGTCGTATCTTCAGTGTTGTTCCATGAAGAGATATACTGTTGTTCAATATTTACAAAAACATAAGGGATGTACTCACTTTTGTGAGATACTGCATATGTAAAAAGAAGCAGCTTATTACACTATTAAGACTTCTGCTTCCTGAGCAGTCATATCACAGGACATCAGTACAGTTTCTGGCTTCTAGCAGGCTGTATTCTGGTTTACCACATACAATGGCCTCACTAGCTGACACCAAGAAGTAGTATACAGGAAATTATTCAGGTAGAGCCTTGCTAAACCATAAAAACATGGAATAAAATGATACCATCCTGACCTTCAGCTGCTGGGCTTCTTCTGTGCCAGTTGAGGTTTCTTCTGCAGTTTTCAGTTTCTCCAACTCTTGTTGTAAACTGTACATTGATCTCTGTTCAATGAGAATTTATGAAACAATTTAGGATTTCAGTACTTTGTTTTTGGTTACTGCTCCAGTGCAAGTTCTCTGGAACAATGGACCATCTAGTTACAGTCAATAGTTGTCATGCTACCAGATCCTTAGTTACAGTATATCTAACAGTGTAACACTTAATCCTCTAGTTCAGTTGTTTGTGAGCTACAATAATGGTAAAATATCATGCACAACATGCAATACCACAGTATAACACAGATCCAGTATAAAGAAATAGTCACCTCTTCCAGCTGTTGTGATATATTCTGCTCTTCATTATGTTCATCCAGACTTGACTGTGGAGCCTTCAGCTAAGTATCAAGTATTAAAATGTCAAAAAAATGCCTTACAACAAAGATTTCTATAAAACAATACTGTAAACCTCTACCAACTTGGAAAAGCTTAAAATAGTATTTCCATTTTATTTATTAGCTTAAAACATGCAGGCAAAGGTAAATAAAGACTATTACCAAATACAATACTGTTCTGATTTTGCTTCATTCCAGAATTAGAGTAGATCACATGACCTGCCTTTGTATACAAGCTTACCAGGTTACGGACCATCTGTTTCTGCTCTAACAGGCTACAGCAGCAGCCACTCCCTTTTGTATTTTATCGGTTATTTTAATTACTGACTTTACTGTACTTATTGGACAGATGGAGATCCTACCATGTGACCTGCTTCTATATGGAGAACAGTCAGTAAGTAAAATAAGTTTACTGAGCTTATTCTACTTACTGACAAGCTTTTACCCTCTAGAGCTCTGTAGCTTTGAACACCATTGTAAAAAACCTTCTGCACTAACACTCTTCTAACAGGATCAGCAGAGCTGATATGTCAATCACTGCTGTAGACCTGCCAACAGCTTAACCAGGAAGTGACAGTCTGAAGCTGTCTGTGGCTCTGCGAAACAGCATGGCGAGGCAACCCCTTTTAACAACTACTCTGCAGTGGTTATGACATATGCTAGATAGTTGAATACATAGGCAATCGTAACACATAGCTGGACCAAGCGTGTCAGAATGGAAGCCACTCTTACTTTGTTCTCTGGCTCATACCGGTTGAGGGACCCCGAGGACATTGATTTGCCATAAAAGCCTACAATCAGTGGTTGATTTTTTATTCCGAAATTTTGCGTATCCACAGAATAGATCACAAATATTTGACATATGCAGGTTCTACAATGGGACCTACACCTATATGGAGAACAGAAGTCCCCCGACCCACCTGGTGTGGTGACTGATTTTAAAGTGGTAAGAACAAATAATAGAAAATGTAGTTATAACAGATGTTGAACACCCCCAACAACCAAACATGAGCCAGTTTTATGCCACAAACGGATTAAAATTTAGTTTTTACATTAATATCTAAAGTGAAGGAAATAATTATTTGATCCCTTGCTAATTTTGTAAGTTTACCCACTGACAAAGACCTGAACAATCTATAATTTTAAGTTTAGGTTAATTTTAACATTGAGAGACAGAATATCAAAAATAAAATCCAGAAAATCACATTTTATAAATTTATTTGCATTTTGCAATGAGAAATAAGTATTGATCCCTCTGCCAAACGGGACTGAGGGCCACATGTATGAAAACTGTCTAAGTCTAAAACTCATTTTATTGCCCATAGCAACCAATTAGAGCGCCCCTTTCGTTTCATATAGTGCTCTGGAAAAATTAGAGGTGTGCTCTGATTGGTTGCTATGGGCAACCCCCCCGTGTAGTTTTAGGCTGATCCCTCACCTTCCTCATGATCAAGGATACCCCACAAGGTGAGATTTTGCATGGTGCCCCAAATCGATGTAGATTAACAGTTATTTTGTATTTTTTTCCATTTTCTTACTATTGCACCAACAGTTGTCTCCTTCTCACCCACCATCTTACTTATGGTTTTGTAGCCCATTTCAGCTTTGTGCAGGTCTATGATCTTGTCCCTGACATCCTTAGAAAAAGCTCTTTGGTCTTGCCCATGTTGTAGAGGTTAGATTTTGACTGATTAATTGAGTCTGTGGATAGGAGTCTTTTATAAAGGTTACAATTTAAGACAGCTTTCGTTAATGCAGGTAACGAGTTGATTAAGAGCGTCTAACTGGTCTGTAGGAGCCAGAACGCTTAGTGGTTGGTAGGAGATCAAATACTTATTTCTCTCACCAAAATGCAAATAAATTTATAGAATTTATACAATGTGATTTTCTGGATTTTATTTTGGCTATTCTCTCAATGTTAAAATTAACCTACCCTTAAAATTATAGACTGTTCATGTCTTTCAGTTGGCAAACTTACAAAATCAGCAAGGGATCAAATAATTATTTCCTTCACTGGAAATTTAAATTTATAGAATACAGATATCCAATCTATACCTTATTCGCACCCAAAAAATAAGCAACACTATGTGATGCAGAATGTAATGTTGAGCAGTTTTGAGATTCCCTTTTCTTGTCTGCTAATATATTGGCAAAAAATAAAGAAATAAGGGCAGTGAAGGTACTTTGTTCAGTCATTTACTGTTCACTAACCTGGTGGCCTCCTGAGCCGTGAGAATCGTGTACATGATTTTGCATTTCACTTAACTGCTGCCTGAGCTGTAGAGAAAAAAAAAGTCTGAGAATTTGCGTAAAAACATATGGAGACTACACTCAATTCCAAGCAGGATGGATGCCTCACAGAATGACCCATGCAGCCGAGTGCCTGATTCCAGCTCTGGACATAAAAAGAACAACTATAGATTATCCCTCTTAGTGCAAACATAACCAAATCTCATTGTAAATCTTACCAAAGAAAGCTCTTTGCTCTGTTTTCTGGCTTCTGCTTTTGTAGATTACAGATGTTCCTTTGATTCTGACAAGAGCTGCCTCAACTATAGAAGAGGAGTTTAAAAAAAAAAAAAATAGTTACATCCCAATGATTCAATTAATCAACAACCAATAGTACAAATATAACTGCAAAACCTTCTCATTTCCATTTATAGGTCAGACACTATTGGTGTTATCTTTACTTCAGGATACATACACTCTCTACTTCTTTAGAGTATGTCTGACACTCTGAGCTGGACGTATTTAGCTGGGTTTCCAGCTGGGCCTCCATAAGAGCAATGCATTCTTTTAACTGAAAGACAAAAACTATATGTTAATGGATGCATATAAAGTGTATGTATGTATGTATGTATGTATGTATGCATGCAAATGTGAAAAGTAATTCAACAGTATTTTCTTAACCTGAAGGTATGATATTTGGTGAAATCAGCAGAAGAAAGAAGAAAAGTTGTTCTCTCATACAAAGAGAAGCAACTTGCACACAGTCAACAGTTTACGCACATAAAACTTTTTTCCCCAGTGTCTGTCTATGGGCTATGTTAAATACTGTAATTGAATGCTATTTACAATACCAGACAGCCAATATGGTGCCATTTTGGGAAGGAAAAAAAAATTCTAATCCTAGACATGTTTAATGGAAATAGCAATCACTTGATGCAACAATGTAATCAAATATGTGAGTCCAGCCTTAGAGAACATTTATAAGTTGCTTCCTGCCAATTACTTGGCTAGACACAACTACTGGCATAGTTGTAGACTGTAGCGTTTCTTGGTTTTGTTACGGATGCTAGAAAGGGTCACAATCTGCATTTTCCTGTATACTGCAGGGAAATGCCTGAAATTACAAATGACATATGTTCACACAGAAAACGATGGGATCAGTTTTGTTATTAGCTTCCCTCTGGCATTTTTGGTGAATGCCAGAAGAAATTATGATAGGGAGCAGGATGTGATACACACACATTAGATGGATGGATGTAGATAGATAGATGCCCAGCTGCATATATCCTCTAGTGTTCCTTTAAGGCTTTTAAGGGTGCGTTTACAATTTTCCAACCAGTACTTCGTCTTTTTTCCTCACGCAGGGGGAACGGCTTTTGTCCGCGGCTTGCACACCCACCTGTTCATCTTCTGCCCAAAAACTAAATTTTTTAGGAATGCTGGCGGTGTAAAAAGAGTCCGGTGGAAAATTCTTGCAGTGGGGACTGCTGCACGGATTTTCTATTAAAGTATATGGGGGAGAGTTGCATGTCGGTATTCAGACTGTTCGTAAAACCGCAAACTGTCTGAAAAACCAACCAATAACCCTTGCCATGGGGACAAGCCCTAGAAGGATGGAGGGGCAAAACATTTTGGGAGTGAGCAATGATATTTCTTCAATAATTCTCAGGTTCTAACTATGGTGGGTTAGTATTATACTGAACCTATACAATACAAAGATGCTAGAAAAGTAAGTATAATAAAGTCTAAAACAGCTGTAGGTTAATTGGATACAAAATGTATGTGCACAACAATACTGTGTGGAATATTCTACAACAAATGTATTAGAGTCAGAGTTAAGATATGTAAAGCAGTTGTGTGGCAACATCCACAGAGTAGTGATTCATGTTTGCATGGTGGAGCAGTCTTACCTGGTCAGTACTCTGGACTTCTAATTTCAGTCTTTCTATATTCTCTTCTAAAGATTTCACTTGTGTATGTGACTATCAAATATATTAAGAGAAATATGTTAAAAACAGTTTAAGTCAGTAGCAAATGCCTTTTGCTAGTAGCATGTACAGTATGTTAAATTTATTCACTATGCAGGTCGCATCCAGTTAAAATAGGGGTGATGTGTGCCATACTATTATTTCTCATTAAAGGTATGTTCACACAGCTTATTGCAATGCGTATAGTATGCGCGTAATTCCAAAGGACATGGGGGCCGGCCCCATAGACATGCATTATCAGCAGCGCGTAATCGCCACTAACAATTGACATGTCAATTCTCCCCCCGCGCATACAATACAATCGTATTGTACGCATGGGGAGACACATAATCCATAGCGCTCTATGAGAGCTATGAATTACCGTAATTGCGGTGTGCATTTTGCCGCGTATAACGCGCAATACACAGCAAAATGCGCGCTGAAATATGTGGCAATTTAAGCCGTGTGAACATACCCTAATACACATCGTCCATGGTGTTTACACATGAACTGAAGGATCTGAAAGCCACATAGACCACAGATGACATGCAGCACATATAGACTTAAGGCAGTAAAACAGCACTCACCTTTTTAAGTGCTTCCTCAGATGCTTCCAATTTGGCTTTCCACACTTGCTCTTCCTCTTCAACACTCTTCTGTAAGTCTTTTAGCATCCCTTCCTAACATGAAAACACAGTGGCCGTTATAGTACACATAGTATCCCATTTGTAAAACACAATAAAATATACTAATATTTATTATATCTATTCCCATTTATAGTGAAGGAAACCAGTTGTGTTGTTAAAGGAGACTTTTTTTGAATAAAAATACAGTTTAATCCGCCGGCATCATGTTATTGTAGAAGCGGCAGATTAGATTGATATATACACGGAAAAGGACAAGTGGTCCAAAACGCGTCAGCGGTTGCAATTTAACCGCAATTTCAGTGGTGTTGCTTGTAAACTCCAAGTGCGTCTTTGTATATGCTGCCCAAGATTTTTTTTAAGTGGTGCAAATAAAGGAATCGTTTTATATGGATGGTCCGAATGTGTAGCTGGTTTGCTTGTTTCTAGTTCATTTGGGAGGTTTCGCCCTTCTCTCCACCTGTCTGCATCGAACAGGACCATATACATCAGATGGGCGAGTTGACTGTACATGATTACTTCTAAATTGATATATAGTTGTGTAGGGGAAAGAAAAAAAAAATTGGTATAACTTGTAAAAATGACTTGAAATTCCTGTTCTATCAATTCTTAGGAATCCAGTTGGCAGTCCATATCAGTGACTGACAGCACTAAGTGTGTGCACGTTAATACAGCGCAACTGCCCACTGGACTGCTTAGTACATAATAAGCAGGGATTTCAATCAAATTACTTGTATATTATATATTTTTCATTAAACTTTATAATCAATCTAGTCAACACCTCCTGTTCAATAAGACCTGGTTCTCATCTGCAGGGGAATTTCTGTTTGGAGCCTTTGGCACAGATTCCATTAGAAAGGACGGAAACAAAAGAGCAGCCAGTAGCGCTATTTTCTATTTTCCAATGGATCCGATTGAAGTCAATGGGGTCTGTTGGTGTCCGTCATTTAACGGGTCTGGCGCCACCTCTGCAATGAAGAGTTCGAAAGGAACCTCCAACACATATGTCGTTCAGGCCTATCATGGTGCCTACATATAGACAGCATGTTCATGCTGACGGGTTCCCTTTAAGAAGTGTGACAAACTCGTTAGGGCATATTCACATACCGAGGTCATTTTATAGTTTTTGCCACAATTTTATAAACCATATTAAACCAACAGCATTTTTGACATGAATATGGAAAAATGCAACATGTGACTACACCTTCAGATAGCATGATCATAACTGATCACTGTATCTCAAGAGTTTAACAAAGTACGGTTATCATGTTTCATTCCAGCTTCTACAGATGGATTCTGGCTGTATATTAAAGCCTACACCAGGGGTGTCAAACTGCCGGCCCTCCAGCTGTTGGGAAACTACAACTCCCATCATGCCCACTGTTATAGATTATACAAATGCATGATGGGAGTTGTAGTTTCCCAACAGCTGGTGGGCCGGCAGTTTGATACCTGTGGCCTACACCATCACGGTCCTACAATACTATGGTTTGCAGGAATGACTCACTGACTGCATGATCAGAAGTCATACACCATTTGTATAATAATAGAGATTGTAATGATAAACACATAGCACAACTCACTGTTTCACCAAGGATCGTTCTATATTGGTCACATTCTGCCTGAAGCGAGGCCTGTGCTTCTTCTGCTTCTTTTAATTTAAGTAATGAATCCTAAAAAGTTATAAAAAAAAAATAATTAGAATTTCTGTTTGTAATTATCAGAATCAATAACATCAACCGCACTCTTTCTATGCTTATTGAGTGTTCCTTTATTGAGATCCAAAATTCTAAGTGTATATTAGATTAGCGGCAGTCAGGAGCGTCGACGTTTTCGGCCACCATCTGGCCTTTGTCAAAAGTTGTTGCAATAATATAGTTATGAAAGGCGAAAGGGAAGGAAGGAAGGTTTAACAGCCGCAGCTCGGTGTATCGACTGAAGTAATTATCAACTCTATATTGTTAGGGATTGTTCACACGGCGTTTTCACTCCGTGTTACAAGCGCTTTTTAGATCCATCTCGGGGACCGACAGGACGGACCCAGAGACGGATTTAAACAATTAGCAGTGAGATTATCCCTGCGGGCTATGAGGAAGATGCAGCGGCGTTCACATGAGAGATCACTGCTGCGTGTTCCCCTCCTGCCTGCGGCTCCGTCTTTGAGTGAATTGCATGTCAATTATTTCAAAGACGGACCCGAGCTGAACTATGGAAACACGCAGCGGTGATCTCTCACGTGAACGCCACCGCGTGTTCTTCATAGCCCGCAGTGATACACTGTTTAGATCCGTCTCTGGGTCCGTCCTGTCAGTCCCCGAGACGGATCTAAAATGCGCTTGTGACATGGAGTGATAACTCTGTGTGAACAAGCCCTTAGAGCCAAGTGTTTCCACGGTTTCAAACTACAAACTCCATCTAGTCTGATCCTGCAGTCATACTCCTTTCTATGGGTCATACTTTTTATAAATTGGGTAGAGGAGGAAGAAGTATAAGACAGGGCCAATTTACAGCATGTTACACTGGAGGAACATACGGATGTAGCAGAGCTTAGCTTGACAATGATATCACAGCTTTCCATGATATCTGCTCTTATTTCAAAGCAAAAGCCTTTGGAAAAGTGGGGACATTTTGTGCCCTGATATCATGGTGCGTTATCTGTCAAGTTCAGTCTTGCTACATCTGTAGGTCTGTATAGTATCTGTAAACACAAAACAGAAATAACATTTTAATAATGACAATTTGCATAATTGCTACATTTAAGCTTGATTGGAACTATTAAAATTGCTAAGTAAAGGTGGACCTTCTTATTAAACCAACTATGGAGCAACATAGATGACAATTGTTCCATCCACTTTTGTAAAACATCAGATTATGTAATTTGATTACTACCAACATCTGTATCTCTAGTAGTTAGTAAGATACTTACCGATGAATCGGTCTGGTCTGTTTGTCTCAGCTCTTTAAGTACATTTGAGGATTTTTCTCTGAATTCCTGAAGCCATTCGGCGTATAACTGGAAAAAAAAATGAATGACAATGCTAATCAGACAGTATCACGGCTTTCAGAGTTCTTGTATAGCTCACTTTCCTGACTGGTCTTTGACCATTCATTGTGCTTCTGGCAACATTACCTGGATTTCAAAAATGTGCACTGCTGACAAGTACAGTGGAGAACTAAGGAGAAAACCTACAATAGTAGTCACTGTTCCTTTGTGTTCCTATAGCAGAAAATTTGACTTCTCCTCTCACTTGAGTGGCTTATACCCATCTTCCTTCGGACCTCAGTTCCAGCGCTGCATCCCTCCAGTCTTCTGTTTTTATTCTTCTACTTCCAAATGGGGACGTCACCACTACAGCTACTGACTGTCTGCGTCAGTCACGAGTCTCTACTTCCATCACTGTTTGGAACTGATAATTTCCCAACGGTGATGTAAGTTAGTGGCACGTGACCACTGCAGCCAAATCAGTCGTGACGCTCCAGTCTTAAACAGAAGACCAGAGAGACGCAGAACTGGAACCAAAGAATGGCAAGTAATTTTTTTTTTCTATTTAAATGTTAGATTTTCTTACAAAGTGGAGAACCCCTTTTAGACCTCAACAGCCACTATTTATGAACTCACCATAAGAGAACCTTGATGGCATAAAGAAATGGGGACTTGTGTACAAAAACAGTCTAGAAGAAAGACCGTCTTTGTTGCCCATAGCATTTCATTTCATATAGTGGAAAAATAAAAGCTGAACTCTGATTAGTTGCTATGGACAACAAAGCAGTCTTCCTGCTGGATAGTTTTCATACATAATAGCCCATGGTGTCTAAATATATAGAAATCCACAATCAGTGTATACCCGCCCTTCCTCTGTACACCACTGAGCTATGGCCAGTATATATTCTATCATAAGATCATCAGCGCCTTATCTATTACATTACAAGAAAGCGACACATCTGATGAAGGTCTAAACAGGACCGAAAACGTTTATGTTCAATTTGGTCGCTTCATAAGATATGGTTAATACATTTTTGGAAAATGTATTCATACAGTGGAGTATGTTTGATCTCATATGCGGGTATACACCGATTGTGGATTTTGATGCTTATTTTTGTACCCAGCATTTATAAACAAGATTTAAAGGGTGTGCCGAGCAACTTGTATTATATTAAATATATAGAAAAATCATGACTTACCTGGTGAGACTCTACAGAAACCTGTGGGAAGAGGGTCATCAAGGCTTCTTTGGCTTGAGTCTGAACATGACTGAGCTGTTGTTCCAAATCATCCTGTAATCACAAAAAAAAAAAAAAAATGTATTGTGCCTTCCAAAAATAATTAAATTAGGTTGAGCACTATAGGATAACTTCCTCAGAGTTGTAAAAGGGGTACTATATGCTCGGTAAATACAATAGCAATCATTCAACAGGAAGATGCTTACATGCAGTGGATAAAAAAAATCTGTCTAACCTCATGCGATAGCTGGTGACATTTCAATGACTGGGTCCGTAAGATATGCTATGACCCAACAATTCTCAAAATGAAGCTCCCATGCCAATGGCAAGGTGTTGTGGGGCTGGTGTCAAGTTTAAGGTTTGGATAATTTAGGATTTACCAGCAAACTTCTTTCACTTATCTTAACGTTTTTGAAAGTGAGTCATCAAGTAGTGTTTTTGTAATCCACAAGGCTTAAAAGCAACGTAATTGATTTCTCCCTTGAAACACCGTTCCGAACAATTTCGACAACTGTAGGAAGATTGCTGGTAATAAAGGCAGTTTAATTGCAGTGCAGTTAAAAATGCACGAAAGCACCCTTAGAATACATCAGAACCCTTAACTATTTAAGGACCAGCCCATTATCAGTTTTTCTTCCGCATTTTTTCTTCACCCTCAAAGAGCCATAATATTTTTCCATGTAGAAGAGCTCAATGTTGTGGGACAAGTCATATTTTTGTAATTGTACCACTTTATACATATACTGTATTGGGAAGACAAAACATTTCTTTTTTTTTTTTTTTTTTGGGAGGGGGTGGAGGTTGCTTTTACACATTCATCACTACAAATTACATTCTCTTCATTCTGCAAATTAATAGGATTCCAGCAAAACCAAAAGTGTATCATTTTCATTGTGTTTTACTACTTAAAAAAATAGAAGAAAAAAAACAAACAAACAAGAATTTCTTTGAATCATCATTTTCTGTGAAAAGAAAGAAAATCATGGCAAGGCTGTCGGTAGGCCCCTGGTTGGCATGACAACTGAGCAGCACCCCATGATGACGTCATAGGGTGACTTATCGGGAGCCACAACATACTGTGGTCCTATTGTCTCATCATTAAGGCCTCGTTCACACGGCTTATTCTGCCGCGGATTGGCGCCGTACTGCGCGCCGGATTTGCGCTGCAGTACGGCGCCAATCCGCGGCAGCAATTACGGTAATCCACTGCTCTCATAGAGAACAGTGGATCCGTCGCTCCTCCCCGCACGGCGAATCCGCCGCGGGGGGAGAAAGTGACATGCACATGATTTACGGCGCGGACGCGCCGTAAACAATGCATTGTCTATGGCAGAGGGTCCCAACCCTAGTCCTCAAGGCACACCAACAGGTCATCTTTTCTGGCTTTCCTTAGCATTGCACAGGTGAAGCATTATTGTCATGCATGCTGCAAGGGATCATTATTATCAGTGCATTCTGTGGGAGATACTGAAAACATGACCTGTTGGTGTGCCTTGAGGACTGGAGTTGGGGAACACTGGTCTATGGGGCCGGGAGCGGCGCCCCCGCCCCTTATTCACGGCGGATTTGTGCGCTCAATACGGCTCACAAATCCGTCGGGAATAAGCCGTGTGAACACGGCCTTAGATGCCGCTGTGGAGTTTACGGAGGCTCCATACTCTCTTAGCTGTGTCTGGTTGCACAGGTATGTCCAGATGTGCTAAGGGATTAAAGGAGTATTGTTATCTTGGACATTTATGGCATATCCTTTGGATACGCCATATCCTTTGGATATGCCATAAACGTCAGATAGATGCAAGTCCTCCCTCTATTTCAAGAGGAACAGGCGTGGCTGCACACACATGGGTCTATCCATTCACTTCAAAAGGAGGTCCAAGTATACTTACTCAGCTGTACTTGGAACGCCTATATAAGTAAACAGAAAGAGACCTGCATGTGTGGTCACCTCCCTCTTCATTCTGACCATAGCACAAACAAGGACCAAGTATACGGGTACACTCTCTCCGATGAGGTCAATGGGAGCACAGAGTTCTTCCGACATCAAATGGAATGCAACTGTACATTATAGGGGTTGCTTAAAGGGACAATACCGTCAATTTTTCTTTTCACATATTAACAAGTAATATGCGACTTTTATATGTATTGTGTTTTTTTGTTTTAAATGGAGTTGTTGTTGTTCCACTATGTATATTACTATCCCGGACTTTCCTTCTGTGAGCCCTGATGGCACAGCAGTGGGAGGATCGCTTGATGGTCCTTCTTTCTGGTCAGCTCTGGTCCGAGAAGAAGTCTAAAGATCTTCAGCAATTACCTGATAATTGTGAAGAGCCCTCCTCCCCCACTTCAGTGCAGATTACCCTATTTTCCTTTCATGTATTGCTCATGGTTTATTGCAATCCTATCTATTAGTGTGGAGAGAACAACAGAGCAATTTTATTACAAATACCAGGTAATGACATGAGTATATAGTGATCATTAGCAGCTGAAGTAAATGGAGATTAGTTTGCCGTGCCAAATAAAAGTTCTCTCATACAGCTAGAGAAGGACAAGATTTTTGTTGAAACCACTATTCCTGGAAAACTTTTTGTTTTGAATTTTTAGTAATATATTTTTTTGGGGGGGGCAGTACTGTGCAATTAAAAACTACATAGGACTGCAAAAAAAAAAATATAATATAGTTTTCCAGGAATAACAACAAACAACAACAAAAACTCCATTCTGATGCAAGTGTCTCTTTAATAGATGGGCAGACCTCCAAAATAGGACTGACCCATTTAACACAACATTTTTATTCATTGGAAAGGCTTTGTAGTTTGAAAACTTTGCTGATGATACCTTTGCTTTCCTCTCAGAGTTCACTTTCTCTTCACAGGTTTTTTCGGCTTTGCCCAAAGCATCCATAGCCTGCCAGTTCTTCTCTCGAAGTTCCTGCAAGAAACCATTACCATACTTTAGAGAGTAGTTCCCACCATGCATTTGATGACATAATGACAGGATACACCATCAAAGTCTTACAGCTGCAGGTCTCAAAAAGAGTCAGCTCAGAATCGAGAGCCAGGCACACATTCTGTTCTATGGGAGTTCGAAGTACAACTAAACACACCACTCGCCTGAACTCCCATAGAACAGAATGGAGAAACGTACGCAAGTGCGACTGGCTCTCCATTATGAACCAACACTTTCGGGGGGCCTGTTCCAAGATAGGTGTGCGTTCAATCAATTTGCCATTGAAGTGCATGGTGGAAATACCCCTTTTACTTGTTCTGCCTGATAGGATGATGGTAATAAAACCTATTCCTATAATACATGAAGTAGCCAGAATACAGTGACAGAGCTACTAAAGCTTTACAGTAATAACATTTCTGCTTGTACAGACCAGTTTCATTGTCCTTTAACACTTGTAATAAAGACTATATATCCCTCCACTATAAACCCGAGGCATAAAGATTCAGTGCCCCAGGGTTGTGCTTAGAAAGAATACATTCTAAATATGAAGCAATAAGTAATTCCATGCTCCCGGCCATGAGCGTGTAGCTGCTTACAAAGCCCATGGAAGAGCCCCTTCCACTGCATCCAAAGGGCACGATTGATGGTTAAACCATCATCATCATCACACAGTTAAGACCACGTTAATATTTTACGAAACCCTTGATGACAGATGTATAAGGCAATTACCTAACACTGTTCTAGAATAGGTTTCATTTGGACATGAAAAACACACAGTTGTAGTGAGGGGTTCAATAGTCTTGTATTGTTTCATGAAGATGACCCATTCAGTAACAGAGATCTAAAGTTTAGAATTGGTGCATCAGCTTTGAGCCCTTATAACCCATTGCCTCCCAATCAGTGGCTTAGGAGTTGCTGTACCGCCTGATGCAAACTGTTGCATTTGGAGTATTATTAAAGAATTCATCATGAAGGAACCATTTGGCTTCACATGAAGTGCATAATAGGGGCCAGTAGGCACAGTGCATACTGTGGACCATGTCCACAGATGTGGCAATCAAGCAAAAAAAATAAAAAATAAAAGTAGATAAAAAATTTGCTTGGTTACGCAAAAACATCACTACATAGATCTAATCAGTATTGGTATTTAAAGGGAACCAGTCAGGTAGTTTATTCTACACTAATGGATAGCAACATGTTAGAGATGGAGAGAAATGGAGCTCCGCAGCTCTATGAGATACGGGTTTATATGATTTGAAGAAGGATTTCTGAGTAAAGGCAGAAACATTATTAAAAGAGAAGTGACAGCACTGGTTACTCTGCCCACATACAGGGATTAACAAAAAACCACTGTACAAACAGTGATACAGGGGGAGCTGTCAATCACTGTGTGTGGGCGGGGTAAGCAGGATTGCCGCCAGTCTCTTAAGGAGTCCCATTAGTAGTTACTCTGCTCTTTACTAATAAATATTGCTTAAAAATATAAAAACCTACAGATCACAGAGCTCAGCTGCTCTTCCTCCGTGAATAAGTAGCATGTCACTTCTCTACCCGCTCACCGTATTCTGCTAGCTGGGAGAGGAGCCGTAATCCATAGTTCTCTATGAGAACTGTGGATTACCGTAATGACTGGGACGTATTTCAGCCCGTAATTCGCGCCGTACGGCACGAATTACGGGCTGAAATACGTCCCAGAATAAGCCGTGTGAACATTGCCTTAGAAACAACTGAAGAATTGGGGAAAAAATGGCTTACATTGTTTTTATTTTTCTGTTGTTCAATTGCATCCTTTAACTCAATGGCATCTTTCTCCAGTAAAGAAATCTGAGCTTCTTTTTCTTGAAGTCTGAAATAGAAAAAAAAAAAAAGGATAAACATCAAAAACCGTAGTTGCTTTGCATAAATCGTATGTCTCATCTCAGTGAAAGTTACTGTATATTCTAATGTTAATTGAAATGCCTTTGTCCTGGTAATGTATAATAAACACTCGAATGCATAAAAGCTTAAGCTTCCGTAAAACTAACGCGCCTAACACCAATCAGCTTTGATAATGTTAATTACAGGTTACACAGAATTATAATATACGAGATTGAATCAGTATAAATACTTTTGCAATAAAGGTTTCATTGTTCCCAAGTATCTAACTTTCTAAAACAAATAAGGAAAATGTTGTAAAAGTTCTTGATTTAAATGATCAAACTGCTTTATAAGTCTATAATGGTAGAAAATATCCAAAGAAAGAGTCACACTGTTTAGTTGGCATTTAAAGGGCTGCTCTCACTATGCTGTTTCACCGAGCCTGCTTTTCACAGCCAGCATCAGACTCCCACTTCCTGTTCAGGCTGTGGGCGAGTCCACAGCAGTGATTGACATATCAACTGTGCTATTCCTAGCTGAGCCTGATAGAGGGACAATGGTTATGAAGGGTCTAAAGAGCAAGGCAGAAGGCTACAGAGCTCTTAAGGGTTAAAGTGGGTCAGTAAGAAGCATAAACAAGCCCCTGGTGTGCTTAAACCGCACCCAGGGAGTGAGGTCATCATCCATGCCAGGGATGGTGCTGTTAGAGCAGAAAAAGGTGGTAGGTAATGTAGGGAAGCTTGTGTAAACAAGCAGAAGATAAAAAATGCTCTAGCTCTGAAGCGAAGCAAAATCAAAATCGCAATGTATTTGATAATAGTCGTTATTTACATTTCCCTATATGTTTAAAGCTAACCAATGAAATGGGATAAATTAAGGACACATTTAAAGCAACTATAATATACTGAATTGTATAAAATAGAACAAGTTTATTGAAAAAATAATTAAAAAAAAAACAAAAAACAAGATGGTGCTGGGATACAGATGGCACCAATGGAAGGCTTCCCTAGATATTCACATTTTCTAAATTAAAAAAAAAAAAAAATAAAAAAAATTATATATACACACACACACATATATATATATATATATATTACAGCAGGTATCGTGCAGCAGATGTGCCATCGAGGACCTGGTCTCATTTGGGGAATCACGTGTACCTAGTATGGCCGATACCGAGCTATTATGGGCTTGCTTTTACCACAGAGGTTCCAGGACAGGCTTTTGGAGGCCCATGGAGGCCTACTAAAAGCCTGGTACTTCAGGTGATCAGGGGGCGTCACTTTCTATCTGGCAGTAGAACAGTAGTGTAGCTGGAGAGACGTTATGGTCCCCAGAGGCTTGAGAGAAGCCAGAACCCAGTAGGAGACTGGGTAAAGTGGGAAAGGTGTTTTGTGGGTCTGGACGATAGATCCAGACCACTGAGAGACAGGATCTAAAAATGTGTATTTATTGGCTAGACAGCCTTTATATAGACACACACACAAACATACATACTGTATGTATAGGATAAACAGAATCGAAAAGCCTCTAAATAAGTAGGTAATAACTAGTGAATAATAACCCCCTCCCCTTACCTCCAAGGCACATCAACGAAGTAAACTTGTATATACACTGACTAAAAAGTGCGGGGCGTACTAGAACCATAGTGAAGTTACATATTTATAGCTTCGCTACAGCATTTCTTGGCACATTACCGCTGGAACAGGTAAACCACTTTTAAAGTGGTGTACCTGAGCCAGAAAGGTTGGGTTAACGCTAGAATGCTCCTGATTTATGACCCGCTGTAAAGCAGGTACATAAATCAGGCGTATTCTATGCCTGTAAAATGCACATGAAATTTGGTTAACGGCAAATTTCATGCATTTCGCCCAAAGTATATAAAAAATTTACTTCATAATGAATAAGGAATACAGACCAAAAGTGCACTGAAGACACCCAATGAGCGTTTCACCGCAGCTTCGTCAGCTGAAACATGAGTTCGGTGTCTTCAGTGCACTTTTGGTCTGTTTCCCTTATTCATTATGAAGTGTTTTTTATACTCTTTGTCCCCATTTGCTTTGTTGATGTTCCTTGGGGGTGTTTAATATTTAATACTTGTTACCAACTTAAATCGGGGCTTTTGTGTATCATTTATTGTATACACACACATTCTAATTTTGGCCAATAAATGATCAAATAAAAGTGCAGAGCAACATTGAGGATACTTTTTGTAAAGATACAGAAAGTATCCTCATAGTCTTGTTTATATGTTTTTATTATTTTTTCAATTAATGTTACATTTTATGCAATTGGGTATATTTTTTGGCAATAGTTTTTGGCATTCTGCTCTTTTAGTTATGTATGTGATGTTTACTAGTCCACTTATTGGTTGTTGCAACATTTCAGCAGTTATAGACTTGTAACTGCAATGTTTCGATTATGAAAACGCTTCCTCAGGCATAGCAAGTTTAGAAGAGTTTCACTGGTGGCTGCATCAGTATCCCTACCGAGAGAACAGCATCATGTGACTGCAGTGTGTAAAAGCAGGAGCACGACTACGTTATTTCAGTAGGCATACTCATGTCCCCACCAGTGAGACTCTTCTGATGCTACTATGCCTGAAGAAGGGTTGAATACCTGAAATGTTGCAACTGAATGTCCATAAGGTTATGTTCACACCACGTATTGCAGGCGTATTTCGACGTGTACGCCGCTATTCGCCGGAGAAGTATGCGCTGGACAGCGCGTACTTCTGAAGCACTCCTATAGATGTCACTTCTTCCTGCCGTTTATGCAAGAGAAGGAATATGTCACTTCTTTCTCCCAGCGCCTATTGTACATTGGGGAAGACAGCAGGTAATCATAACTTTCACTGAGAGCTATGAATTGCCGTATGTGCGGGACATAAATTATGTGCCAAATTACGTCCTGTAAATACGCCGTGTGAACACATACTAGGCGTGGTGTATGTTGACCTCATGTGATTCAATATAATTAGTTATTCTCAAATGCAAATCGGCTACTGGAGCGTGGCTCCTTCTTTGGATATTTTAAAAGGTAATATATTACCAAGGCACTTGTTAGCCGTAGAGTGAAGTAAGCATTCATCATTTTAGTACCAAATCAGAAGTTGTGCTGCCTGCAATTGTGTTGTTGTACATCTATAATGTCAACTTATGTGTCTTCATGGTAACAGATTACAAACAAATTGTTTATAACCTGATCATACTGCCACTCATTTGCCATCGGCATCCAGCAAACCTATTAAATGTATGTTAAGCTGGCAACGTACAATAGATCAATACTTTACATTGTGTATTGCTACTTATGTGAACCTCCAGAAGCACGCACTTATATGTGACTTTACGTTATGTGCAGACTTTACATTTAGTGCTCCAACATTTCTGACATACCCTTGTTTTGTTCTATTACCTGGCATGTAACTGTGTAATTTCTTCTCCTTTATCTTCCTAAAAAAAAAGAAAAGAGAAGTTCATGTCAATAGTTGTTTACCTGAAAGCATAACTCGAACATTTTTTTGTTATCAAGGGCTCATACAACCAGTGACTGATATGGAGCGTTCTTGCACTGACTACGCGGTTTTAGTAACTCTCAGAGTTTAAGGACACTGTATGGAGCCTGCATATTCAAACTGCTCTGTCTAATTGGCCAGTGCGCTATACAGGGGTCCTATAGCAGACACCTTGTCAAGCAAACAGGTGGGGTCTCAGAGATGGTAGTCACTTCTATCAGTTACCTATGACGCATCCTACAAATACACCATTATTGTCAGAATACACTTAAATTTGTATTTCTAGACTTCTCCCCATTTCCATTCTTTGAGAATGTAAAATTACTAACAAAAGTGGTAGGTAAAAGTCTGTTGCTGTAAATGTTTTTATTTCACTCATATAAAATCACACAAAAATTGAATAGTTTGTCTAGATATTGCTGTTACACACTTATTATAACACCCCCTGCTTTTTCTTGATTGCCTCTCATAATTTTCACTCAGTGGGGGAGATTTATTAAGACTGGCATTTCATATACAAGTCCTAAACTGAGGTTCATCAGACTTAAAATGCACCAGGTGCTCGGCACCTAATAAATTTGGTACAATTCTACCATCTCTTAAAGGCGATAAGCAGAGCAATTCTTGCTACTGTACAGGCCAGTACATAAGAACTGCTGCACTAGAAGTGGCTTCTTGTGCCCAGCACAGAACGCCATAACAATAATATCTATACACAGGAGCATTTTGTAATAGTAAGCATAATTTAACAAAGCAAACGCAAATCTAATCATGAGACAACTTTTTTAACGTAAAAAGTCACCGACCTGCTGCTTTTTCTCTGCATCATTGCTCTGCCCGGCCTCCAGTAAAGCTTCAATGGATTTTATCCTCTCTAACAGTTTTGTGTTTTCACTGGTGACCTCCTTCAGTTTTTGGTTAAGCTTGTCCACCTCTTCTGATTTTTGTTTGCCCTCAGCTTCATAGGACATACTTTTCTTTTTAATATCTTTAAGTAACAATGCCAGAAAAAAAAAAAAAAAAAAAAAAATACTTTTACATATAAAAGTAACGTTTTTACAGTTCATATTTTACTTATTACATATGCATTACAATTTTGCTTCATATGGCAGAATAAATGAGCAATCTAAGACCTGAACCTACTGTAATTGGCAAGTTTAAAAACAAATCAGTTCTCACTTTACATAAGAAAAAAAATAAATTACCCATGTTATTGTTTATGCCACATTAATTACAAGAAACAAAGTTCATAAAATATTACTCCCAGGTTATGTAATGTTTTCTATGCAAAGCTTTGACTAACAACTTGTAGATCAAAGTCTGATCCGCAGGTCAGTGATGTAATGCATAGGTGTGGTTACTTAATATAAATCCACCGCAATCTTCTACACCTCTACCATTGTAAATAAAAATTCTTATGTAATAGAATAACATTGTTAAGGTAAAGGTATAACCGACAATAGTTAGAGAAGTTGGCACTATACCACGGAATAAATGACGACAAAAGATAAACCGAATACAAAAAGACCACAGATTTGATTTCATTTTTACCTATGGCAATTATGTGGGAATTATTACATATCGATTAGGAAGGTGTGGAAAATTTTACGGAGTGATCCTGAATTTTAAGTTTCAGAGGTACTCTATATTTATCTACCATAAAAGGAAAAACGAGAGGTCACCATCTTATACGCTCCAACTTATACATTAATAGGTGACCAAAACAAATGTTTTTGAGCACACAAAAATACATGGTGGTACATTTGCATGTATAAATTGTCAGAAATTTGCAGTCATAAGGGTGATAAATTCAATCACCCGACAAAGGACAAACCTATTCCCATTAAGGGATTTTTTACTTGTAATACTAACCACTGTAAGAAGGCACAATGAACGGTCAATAACGGCAGGTAAGGGTCACAGAGGTGCCTGGCCTTGGCGAAATTAAGGCCAGTTTTCACAGGTGGCAGTAGCAGCAGGTGACTAACACTTGCTTATAGTTCGTACAGATTGTAAAAGCAAGTACGTGTCGGTCCCTGACCCTGTTATTAGGGGTTTCTATGTGCCACTGGTGTTGTTTATTTTGTAATGTGGCGAGATGCGTGACCTAGCAATTTTTTTCTGGCACTCCATTGCACTATTTTATATAATGTGGTACAGAAGATAATGTATGAGGAATGGGGTTTTTGTGTCAAGGCCTCTTTTAAGTCCCAAAAAGGTTAAGTGGGATACGAAATAATAGTTATATCGACTTAGGTGGTTTATGAACTTGGAGAAGTTAGAAACCCTCTAGCTCTTACCTGCTATGTTCTTCTGTTCTCCCTTGGCTTTTTCGGTGTCTGCAAGTAGTGTTTTGTAATTATTTTGAGACTTCCGAAGTTCTTCACTCACTTCCTCCAGTCTCTTTTGTAGTGTAGCTTCACTCTCCTGTTGTAGAGTCTAAGAAATACAAAAAAGAAATATTATTAAATGACACAGTACGAGGTGTCCTGAGAATATGCCTGATGATCAGTGACTTCTATAGTTGCCAACACCTGGAACTCGTAGGAAAGAGGACAAATAAGGGTGAAAGCACACTATGCAGCTGGCCGCATGTGGCCAAAGCCGTGCCCCAATGTAGTCACCAATGACTGCACAAGATACCAAAAAAAATTATGCAACTATTCCCAACCACATGAGGGTGCGGTTTTGGCTGCATGCAGCTGGCCTCATTGTGTGCTTTCACCCAAACACGGTCTTAGGTTTGTTCGAGCCTGATCCTGATGTCCCATGTCCCATCCTTCTACATTGACCTTCCTTTTCTTCATTAGCCAAGAGCATGGTGGCCTGAACACAAGCATAATCCCCTATAAACTAAGTGCTAGCCATGCGCTACATGACTCTTAGAAGGGATTGTCTCACCATGCTGTTTCACAGAGCCACAAGCAGCTTCGGCTCACACTTCCTTATTTGGCAGTGGGTGGCTCTATTGCTGTTGCTATGAGCTTATTTCTAGAGAAATCTGGAAGCAGCTTTCCTTCGGCTCCCCAATTTAAACATATGCATATTAGGGCGACCTAAGTCTGCAAGTTTATAGTAAACTCAGTTCAGATGATGGCCAGCTGAACAAATGTTTGGCCGCCAACTAAAAGATGTGCAAATAAAGTGGGATTTTAGCCACATTTTTTTATTTTTGTTTTTTTAACATGACATCTTTGTCCACTACCACAGCTTGCTGCTGTTTATACTGTATTATACAGCTAATAGTCTTATTTTATCATTATCCATCTCTATAAGTTACAGCAGCTGGTTTTGGACATAAGGAACAACAGTGATAAATAATCTTGCCAATGTTGTAATGCAGAAGAACTCCACATTATTATATACCAGGAGAAGAAGTAGTGCGCTTACATGTCAGTATTTTCTTACAAGCTACCGGGGCCACTCTTACCTGCAGTTGGGACACTTGTTTCTCATAGGCAGAGATTTTCCCATCCACGCTCTTCCTCCTCTGCTCCTCTTCCTGCAGGGCCTCTGATTTTTCGGTGAGTTCTTTGGACAATTTACTGCATTCCTGACGAAGCTTTGCCAGTTCAGCATTCTGCCTAAAAAGAGCAATGTGATCAATTCTACTGGAATTTTGTAACTTTTAGACATCATACTAACAGCAACAAAAAATAAATAAAAAAGGTACTGCTAGACAGGTTCTGGATTGAGAATGTATAAAAGAACAAATATTAAGAAAATGCACTAAAGAAACAGACAAGAGGGCACCATGACACCAATCATCCTCATCAGAGGCATGAAGGAAGGGGAGAGGTGTTTAAAATAAATCACAGTGCCCCATGCTAAAACATACTAGTGCCCACTCCCCACTAAGAGCTTTATCAAATGTACTATTCTCCGATTAAAGCAACCCTTAACATTTTTACACATAGGGTATTTTTATTTAGTTCTTCTATCATGAATATACAGTTCTTCTATCATGAATACACAGATACTCTCTGCATTAGTTTAAAATGGCTGTCCATTTCTTAGACTAACCCATGCATAGTGTGCCTCAGTAATCTGAGACACTCCCCCTGCTCTCAGACTAATGCTGTTGAAGATTATTATTAAAAAAAAAAAAAAAAAAAAAAAGTCTTCCTATCTCAGACATTTATAGCACCTCAGAAACCTGAACTTATCTTGAGAACAAGTCCCCCAAAATGGTCTGTTGAGAACAAAAAGGAAGTCGAGCTTGGCACCCACTCAATTTCAATTGTCTGTACTCAGAACAGAATGGAGATCACCACGCAAGGCATCCCCACCTCCATTCTGTATAAAGATTTTTGGGGTCCATTCTGAAGATAGTTGTGGGTCCCAGAGGTGGGACGCATCTATCACACACTTCATAATAATCATCTTTGTTTATATAGTGCCAACATATTCTGCAATACTTGATAATTTAGGCAATGTTCACACGGCTTAATTACGCCGTGTGGATGGGGGCGAGGCGGTAGCCGAGGTCCGGCACCTCGCCGGCCCATAGACTATCATTACTAGTGGCAAGTATACGCCGCTAGTAAATGACATGTCACTTTCTCCCCCCTCGGCGGATTCGCCGAGCGGGGAGAGGAGATGTAATCCATAGTTCTCTATGAGAACTGTGGATTACCGTAATGACTGGGACGTACGCCAGCTCGTAATTCGCGCAGTACGCCGCAAATTACGGGCTGAAATATGTGCCCAATTAAGCCGTGTGAACATGGCCTTATAATTACAGACGGATAAACAAAAATTATACAGTAAAAAGCTGCTTACAGATCAGACAAGGTGTAAGGGCCCTGCTCGCAAGAACTTACACTCTTTTAGGGTACATGGATGAAAAGTGCTTGCTTTGGACACCCTATCAATATGGTCACAACCTTTTAGCGCTCTGAGAAAAGCGGGCTTGTCTCAGACTATTGTAATACACTATGCATAGGGTAGTCTAAGAAGCTGTCGGCCATTTTAAATTAAAACTGAAGGTACCAGGAATTGCCATTTAAAAGAACTAAAAAAAGAGGGATCTCCATAGAATTTTAAGTTTCACTTTGAAGTAAATGTCCACTATTCAGTTTCGTTCTAGGTAAAAGTTCTTTGATCACTTTACAAAGCTTACTTCTAGCCACACAAAGCCACCACTAAGGGGAACAACTGCATAAGAATTTGTACAGCTTCTATAGAATGAAATGGTAGCTGCATAAGTCTCCATGGAGTAGAGTCCCTCTAGCATTAGCTACAGGTAGCTGCAAGCAGTTCAGTGCCTTACACAGTACTCATTGAAATTAAACTGCAGCACATTTCCTGCTCAAGTCGTAACTTCTCATTCTACCATCAATAAGCATTATTTGATGAAAATACCCCATTTATAGTCCATCCACAAGCATAGAAACCAGCTGGTTGATCAGAGGGTTCCTTTTTGCAGGGACTAAAAAACCTTTAAAAATAGCTACCTGTTCATATGTATCAGTACATCATGATACTCAAACCTCCTCTTTTCAATCGCCCACATTTACCTCAATATTATAACCAACATAAGCCGTAATTCCCGTTCTATTTAATCTCAATGTAACTGACGCGGCGCTTTCTTGGAGACCAGACTGGCCAGAATTAGGTGGCCGCTTTTTGATTTGAAGCGGTTTCCGAGTAATGGGCTGCTTCCCGTTTGCCTCTGATGTCAGGGCTTTTGCTCGATCGGTCTGGCTATAGGCTGGTTAAGATACAAGAATGCGCATGCGCCGGATGACGTCAGACGCCGAACAGAAGGCGCGCTCAGTTTGACTAGAGCCGCGCGCTGAGAAGCGGCACTCCGCTCTCTGCCACAGTTAGCTCTATGAACCGGAGCTCTGTAAGCACCGAACTAATGAAACTATGTGAGTATAATGCTTTGTTTGTTGCATTTCTTTAAAATATGGGAATATAGAGATAGTGATTGTCTTTTATGACTGGATTTATTTCAGACTCTGCTTGAGGCAGTATTCAACGGCTGGGTTTAATGTGGTAATCCACTTGTCCTACTATGTTACCAGAACTATTGTCAACTTAACTGTGAGTAAATGACAATGTCTGCCAGCCGAGCTGCTTTTTATGGAGATCTTTTTGACCACATTTGATGAGTAAGATCCCCATTGCTTGATACAAACCATGTACTTGTACAAACGGCGTTATATTCACTACATGCTACCGCCTATGTAATTAATAAGCTGTATATGGTGTATAACTTCTATTTTTGATTACACTAAAGTAATTTGAATGTATTTGGAGGCTTATGTCTTTTCTTTCTTGCCCCTGATGAGACCCTATACATCGGGGTATGAAACGCGTTGGGCATAAACACTATGACTAGAGCCTTTGTCTTTTGTATATAGCGGGCACTATTGTGATTAGAGCTTTTGTTGCTTCTGTATATAGCATGGTGTTGGGTACTAGGGACCTTTTTTTGCTTTAATTTTGTATCTTTTGCACAGGATATTTTGTCCTGTGTATAGGGCTTGAATAGGGATTATCTCCTTAGGTTCCTGGTGGGTCCGTCCTTATCAGGGCGACTATCCCACATTGGTGGTTAGGTAGTTTTTTCTGTAGGTTTCTATATAGGGACAGTTTGGGATGTTTTATTATTACCTGGAGTATTTATTACTCCTCTTAATTGACTAAGTAAAAGTTAAGTTTTATGGTCTTTCTCCAGTGAATTATTTTGCTTCTTTGACTATAATTTTTTTGGGTTATATATACTTTCCCTTTTTCTGGATACTGCAGGGACTAATGCCAAAGCCGTAAGCGATCCTTCTATCTCTCAGTTTAAAATCTACTATGGTTAGCATTACAATAGAAGATTACTGCCTTAGATGAAAGGCCATCAGATATATACCATATGCACAAATAGCAGGAATCCTTACTTGCTCTCAGTTTGGCTTGTAGCTTGATTTAGTGCATCTCTAAGAATTGAATTTTCCTGCTGCAGACGAGCTAGTTGTGCTTTGGGACCATTTTCAAGTTCATCTTGCAGAGCCCGAATCTGTTTAAGAAGGACAAGTAAAATTTGGATTACAAATCTGAATTGTGCGTTTCAGCACATGTCATCATGCATTACATTCATACTGAATATATGGAAGCTCTTAAGGGCAAGGTCCAGGCATCTCGAGTGACTTCTTAAATAGTTTGTTAGTCTTAGGTCAGAGTTTGTTTGCATTTATACCCTTCAAAATGCAATTGCGTTAAGGAATATAATGGTGCTTTAAAAATATAGCTAAATATTCTATTACATTGCCCCAGGGCAAAGTATCATATTTTATAAATCAAGACCAATTTTTAACACTTATTCTGCATGTATATTAAAATATATTGTGCATTCTATCCTAGTCTCCTATTTTATACAACTACAGTAATTTAAGATCAGGAGAGCACTCACCCAGCCATCAATGCTCTCTTAGTACATTCAGTCACTGGGATACACTTGTCTGTAGAAATCCAGCAAATATTCGTCATATTTCATCACTGACCCCGGGTGTGGTTTACATGCCATTTGATGACTCACTACTTGAACATCTCACATACTTAACTGTGCACCACTTGCTTTTCCTTGACATGCACCAGTCTTCATCTTACACATTTATCTTCATTTACATGAATGGAAGGACTGGTTTTATGACTTTCATTCAACCCCACCCAGACTTGAAAGCTGTGCAGAGAAACCATGAAATGAAACCTGAACTACAGTAATGCAACTACTGTACTACATGAAGTGGAGACCCTAATATTAAACTATGTGAGATATAATAGGGATAAGTCAAACTTCATACTATGAAAAGTTGCAGTGTGGTAAGTGCCTGAAGCAATGATAACCCTTTAGGGTCTATGGGTAAAAGTACTTCTGCCCTTAAAAGGGTTTTGTCATTTGGCAAAATCCCTTCTGACACCATCTCGTAGATTGCTACGAGCCAGCCCCACAGAAAGGGGAGATGGCATAGTGTGCGCAGGTATATGCAAAATTCCCATAGACAGATGGGGAAAGAGCTGCACAAGCGCAGCCATCTCCTCATTCTGTGAGGCTGGCAAAACCAGCCTCACATAACGAGGCAAAATCCCATTAAGGACAGGACTACTTTACCTATATATGGGGGAAGAGCTTGGTTGCCCAGGTCATTAAAAAAATTATACTGAACTTCTTCCTCGCCTCTATTTCTGCGCTAAATCTGCCGACTCTCTCTCCCCAGTCTCCTGCTAGAGACAGTCAGAACATCAGCCAATCAGAGGTTGCAGCGGTGATTTTCAGGTAATCCCAGATTGATGTAAACAAAAGATGGGAGAGATGTGGCCCATAGAACCAGCAGTAAGGGAAGGCGAGAGGGTTTTTTTTTTTTTTTTTTTTTTTTTTTTTTTTTTTTTTTTTTATTTAAATCATCTGGACAATCCTTGGAAAGGCCAGACTCTGAAACCTATATTAAAATCTGAATCTGGGACTGGCATGCAGTTAACGCCCAGTAATGTATCAGGTTTTCACTATAAGACACAAGACAAGCAGCCCCTAAATATTATGGGGTGTACTCCCTTCACACCTATCTAGCACAACCCAAAATATCCTCAATTCTTCATGTTGGTAGGTTTACATAGTTTGTAAGGCCGAAAAAAAGATAGACGTTCATCCAGTTCAGCCTATTGTGCTATGGTGTTGATCCAGAGGAAGGTAAAAACCCCCATGAGGTAGAAGCCAAATGTCCTCATTTTAGGAAAAAAATAATTCAACTCCAATCTGGCAATCAGAATCCCTGGATCAACGACCCTTCTCCAGAATCCTAATCGCTATAACTTGTTATACTATTACGCTCTAGAAATGTATCCAGATCCTTTTTGAACTCCGTTACTGAATTCACCATGACAAGTTCCTCTGGCAGAGAATTCCAAAGTCTCACTGCTCTTACAGTAAAGAATCCCTTTCTATGTTTATGTAGAAACTTTTTTTCTTCAAGATGTAGAGGATGCTCCTTTGTTCTAGATACAATCCTGGGTATAAATAGATCTTTCAGGCCCGGGTAAGTCTTCAGAGGTAGTTTTACATTTTCAGCCACCTTGCTTTGAACTCAAGAATGTTTGAGCAGTACCAAGGGTTTACAAATGTCTGGTCAACACAAAAAGTATCTTCCCATTTTTCCATAAGTAACTTTTTTTTTGTTAATAAAACACGCATAATAAAGTTCTTTTAATCCAACCGGACCTAGAGGTTTTAAGAATCTTGCACAGAACGAATAGCAGTACAGTTTACAGAAGCATTTCAATCAGGACGGTTTCTTTTCTAACACAGTGTCATAGTCCACAGTATCTGATAACACGAAGTGTTAGGAACGTTACAGAGCTCAACAAGCAGTATGAGGAGCGTGTGCCCATACAATAAAAAGGCTTTACCTTTCCTTGTAGCTGCTGGATCTCCTCTATGTGATCCTTGTAACTGGCCTGCATTCGGGCTTGCAGAGCATTGATCTCCTGGTCCCGAGACAAGATCTGCTCTTTGAGTTTGGTTTCAACACTGTTAACTTTGGTTTTCTCTGCTGCCAATTCCTAATATAAAACACATACAAAAACAGCATACCATGAATAAAGAGGAGCACTCGATGAGACACAACCTAGGTTTACATTAGCTTTAAAGCTTCCAGAGTTTCTGTCGCAGAAAAAGCCAGTGATTGGCTGCAGTGTCACACGACCAATTATTGTGAAATCATTGTTGGGGAGTACCAGGAATGAAGTGGCTTCACGACTGAATTAAAGGGTTGTCCCAAGAAGCAAAGTCTAGTGGCATGGTTGGCTCTCGGCCAGTTGTGAGCCAACCGTGCAGGAGAATGAGGAGGACAACATTTGCAGCCGTCCTCCTCATTCACTTCTGTGGGAGTTCCGAATATAATTTGCACGCAAGGCTATAGTCGGGAGTTCCCATAGAAGTAAATCTGGATGACTGCCTCAAGTGCTCCCCTTCTCATGCATAGTCAGCTTGCAGCTAGCTAAGAGCCAACCGTGCATGAGAATAAGGAAGACAGCATTTGCAGCCGTCCTCCTCATTCACTTCTGTGGGAGGTCCGAATATAATTTGCGAGTTCCACTATATTCAGGAGCTCCCATAGAAGTGAATCAGGATGACGGCTTCAAGTGCTACTCTTCTCATTCTCATGCATAATCAAATCGCAACTAGCTAAGAGACCACCGTGCCACAAGACTTTGCTTCATGGGAACACCCTTTAAGTTTTTTTTTTTTTTTTTTTTAATAATGGACCCACTTAGTCAAAAAAAATACAAACACGTATTTCATGAGAAAGTCCATCTAAAAATCCACTTTGTGAACATGCCCTTACTGTGGGCATAGATGATACAAGATCAGGAGTTTGCATTGTTTCCCTCCACACTCCAAAAGCATACAAATATGTTAATCTGGAATGTAGACTTTGATTCCCATTCAAAGCTGTTTTGTGGGTTTTGTTCATGGATCATGTTCAAAATGATAGAGAAAAAAATGCAGCTTTGAGCATTTTTTTTTTTTTTTGTTTGTTTCAATAAAATGACGCACACCAAGACATAAACCCAATAAGTTGGAGCCTATTGTAGCTAGTAAGGTCCATCGAGCACTGCTGGTGTCCATCATGTAACGGATTCAAGGCCACCTCTGTGGTGAAGGCTCCAAATGGAACCTGTCACAAAAAGAAGGTATTAAGGGAAATGGTCATCACACCTGGGCTGCACAGAGGAATTGGAAGTTCCACCAAATAGAAACGATCTGCAAGCAAGATCCAGCATCCACATTTGTATCCAAGGCATGAAGTATAAAACTTTGCTTTTATTTTAATCGCATTTCGTCGTAAGAACAGGTGTGTAGCCTGACGCGTTTCAGTACTTGACCTTACTCATAGCATTATGAATAAGGTCAAGTACCAGAACACATCAGGCTAGACACCTGTTTTTATAAGAACTTGTTTTGAAGCACATACCTGTTTTTTAATACAATGAAATAAAAGCCATACTTATACAAATGTGGCTGCTGGATCTTACTAGCTTGCAAATGGAACCGGAGATACAGATGTGAACTTAAAGGAGTTGTCTCCCTTCAGAGTTTCAGAGAATGCATGAATGAAATACTCTGTCACTTCCTGGTTCAGACTGACTCATTTGCATAAGCTCCATGCTTGTACAGCTCTGTGCTCTGTTGTGCTTTCAGTTGCTAATTAGATCAGATTAGCTTCTCAACTACTAACAGGACTTCTGATCTATCCCAAAACAAAAGCCCTAATTACAGTTCTGTTTATTTTACATAAATCAAGCTTTTTACTGCTGAGCAGCACAGGACACTGCTGTGACCTGTGTGATGACATCACTCACTGTTATCTCATTGAACAAACAGCAGGGGGAGAATTGTTTACAGGTCAGTTACTGAGGAAACTGAAATAGCCAGGGAGATCATAAATTCACTTGTATCTCCTTAGGGAAAACAGAGGAACAAAGAAATATATTTGGAAAATGTCTTTAATTTGTGTTCCCTACAATTTGAAAGCTATTCTTTGTAGCGAGACAACCCCTTTAACCTTAGGCTAAAAAAAGTAAGTAACAAAGCATACAGTAAGAGAAATGATACATAACAAAGAAACCAACAAATAACATGCAAACATGGGACATGTACATTAAACCATACAGAGGAATGTATCCATATAACCACTAGATGTCACTGGTCCATTATTTTCAGTAACAAACATGCATGGGACAGTACATCCACTTCGCTGCCAGATGTCACCAATAGCCAAAAAAAGCAAAATACCGTACATCAGAAAAATAATCCAGTTTATTTTCCTACATACGAGATACAAAGGACAAGGCATTTATTTGACTGACCAGTATGATCAGAGGGAGGTCGGACTAATGGCCTCGTTCACACGGTTTATTTTGGGACTGATTTCAGCCGTATTGCGCGCCGTATTTGCGCTGCAATACGGCTGGAATACGTCCCAGGCATTACGGTAATCCACAGTTCTCATAGAGAACTATGGATTCTGTCTCCCCTGCCTGATAGGCGAATACGGAGGAGAAAGTGACATGCACATTATCCCGGCGGGATACGCGCCATGGATAATGAAAGTCTATGGGGCCGGCGGGCTGCCACCCCAGCCCCGCCCCGTACACACGACGTAATTACGGGCGAAATCCGTCCCGCAATTACGCCGTGTATAAGCCGTGTGAACATCGCCTAATAAATCCCCCAGGTTCCAGAACCCATTACTTATAGAAAAAACTCAACTAGAGTCCCATTAGGGGTAACGATGCCTCACATAGAGCTCACCTTAGTAATCTCACGCAGCTTATTTTTAGCAGCAGCTGCATTCTCTTGTTCTGCTGACAGTAGTTTTTCTTTCTCCTCCAACTGTTTTTTCAGAGCGGCAACTGGATCTCCCTTTTGAGTGGCCTGAAATGGGATTAGAAGATATTCACTTGGAAAGTGTTACCTCTGGTTAGATCTTTCTTAAATAAAACCTCCACATTCCTGGAAAATGTTACAAGATTTCTTAATTAAAAAAAAGATATAAAAATAAGGAAAAACCTTTCATTTACTTATTGTATACTGCTTTTGGGGTTTTTACCAGTGACAAGGGGAGTTGGTTGTAGGCTCTGTTCACACACTGCAGATTGACTCAGTATTTTACATTAGTATCTGGACGTTACAACATAATGTGGATCTTTCCAATACATTTCTCGTGTCTATGATCCACATCTTTTGCTATTTGTATCCACTTCTGATTTGGTTATAAAATATTAAATTGCAGACTAAGGCTATGTTCACACGGTGTATTTGCAGGGTGTAATTACGCCCAGCAATTATGCCACGTGGACGGGGCGGGTGGGAGCGGGGGGCCGGCACCTCGCCGGCCCTAAGACATTCATTACTAGCGGTGCGTATTCGCCGCTGGTAATTCACATGTCACTTATCTCCCCCCGCGGCGGATTCGCCGAGCGGGGAGAGGAGACGTAATCCATAGTTCTCTATGAGAACTGTGGATTACCGTAATGACTGGCACGTATTCCAGACGTAATTTGCGCACTCCGGCTCGTAATTACGGACTGAAATACGTCCAATTTTAAGCCGTGTGAACATAGCCTAAGCCTGTAGTGTGTGAAGACTGCAGACAACTCCTTTTAATAGGATAGGGCTTTTTAAGAGTGGTCCCTCATCTACTAGTTAAATACAACGTGATCTTAGACGTGGCGGGGGCCGATCATTCTAGGGAGCAGGTAATGACTCATGGTAGCATCACATACAATCCCTATTGCCAAAGGGGGATTTGCAACGGGGGGAAAAAAAAAAAAAAAAAAGTCAGAACACCCCAACTGCTTAAAGGGGATGTATCGCTTCTTTACTTCGGCTGACTCATACTGCTCTCAGCTTCTCAACTCCAGAAATGCAGGGGCGTTTCTTCCCCTCCCAGCTGGGTGACATCATCCCCCTTCACTATTCATGCTGGCTCCCGAGACTCCCCCCCCCCATCCCCCTCTCTGAGTCCACATGTCACTGTGTCTCTCCCTATCAGTCTTATTTTGTAAGAACTGTATACATACCACAGGCTGCATTCAATCTAGACTGAGCACTGATCTCTTCTCCTCTCACAGCTGGAGATTTGTTACACTTGATGTGTTAGGCCGTGTTCACACGGCTTATTTCCGACGGATTTGTGAGTAGGATTGCGCTCACAAATCCGCCGTGAATAAGGGGCGGGACGGGGGGCGCCGCTCCCCGGCCCCATAGACAATGCATTGTTTACGGCGCGTCCGCGCCGTAAATAATGTGCATGTCACTTTCTCCCCCCGCGGCGGAATCTACTGTTCTCTACGAGAGCAGTGGATTACCGTAATTACTCCGACGGATTGGCGCTGTACTGCAGCGCAAATCCGGCGCGCAGTACGGCGCCAATCCGCGGCAAAATAAGCCGTGTGAACGAGGCCTTACAGCTCTATGAACGGCACAGATCTCGCTTCTATGCAGGAGAGTTAGGCACCGGGAGAAAACGGTTATTTTTTTCTCATTTTAGAATCTGCTGCAGTAGGTTTCTCTGGTGTGGAGAGAGAAAATGCTACGGCCCCTAACTCTGAGTCAGGCAGGGATCGACACAAATTTTGGTCCCGTTTCCTGATTGTGTAAGCCCTTAAAGTGTAATTCTGTTTTCTTCTGCCTGATTAAAGTGAAAATTTTGACGGTCCCTTACTCCGAGTGAGAGACACAGCTCCGTGAATCGACCCAGGGGCTGTACAGAATGTAAATGAGCTCTCAGCTAGTGAAATGCAAGGAGGAGGGATCCGACCAGCACTGGATATCATCGTAAATAAAAACACAAGATAAGGAATACGTGAATACAAGACAGCTTTGCTAATGACATCAAATTTTCAAAAGTTGCTTGTTTTCACTGTCCCCTTATTCTGAAGGCCATTTAATGAAATGATAAAACCCCTTTAAGAAAAAGGGACTTATTGTCCTCTACAGTAAAGTGAACTGTGCGATATGGTCCTGCAGTAAAGGGAAGGCTATGGTTTCACTCTATTGCTGATGGAATCATCACATAGGGCTGCACACTCCCAAAAGTTTAGCACCGATATCAGACTTTTTAAATGTCTAATGTTCCCAAATTCCAAAAGACTTTGACCAAAGGCTCTGAATTGACCATTTGTGTTATAACAAGACTCTCACAACTTATTAAATGCTTTATAAAATCAAACTGTATTAGGGTAAGAATAAATGGCGAGGTCAGGTTGCAGTCACAGCGAGGCTGTAATACAGTCCGAAACTGGACGATGCACCTGTGATTTTAAAAAATAAATTGCTTGTTAAATGGGTTTTGCCATGAAGCAAAATCCACATTGGTGGCCAACTGGAAGCCTGCTATGAGCCGGCCTCAAAAAATGGAGAGAGGGTCACACTTACATAGTTCTTCCTGTTCTTTTCTATGGTAGTTTCATTAATAGCTGAGCACGTGTGCTCAGCTATATTAGGGACTACCAAAGACCTGAACGGAGTGTTGTGCAAGCGCAGTCCCATTCGCCACAAGACAACCTACAAAGGGCATTTTGTGGTGTAGGAAAAACCCCTTTAAATGGCTGCAAGTCAATACCGGCAAAATCATGCAGCCATTTAAAGGGTCAATTTGTTTTTTTCCCCTCTAGTTCATTAGAAATGGCTTCTAGGTGCACAGTAGTGACAGTAATTTTGCTTAACTGCAGCTGAATACAGGATTTCTCACTGCTGCCACTGGGTCATGTGACCTGCACTCGTTGCTGCTTAAACAAACATACAGCATGGTTTTATAACCCAAAATCTCTCTGGGTGGTTCAAATTCAGTCTCATAGGAATGCATAGAGAGACTGACCTATCAGCAGCAAAAGCACAGTGTATCAGCTAATCAGAGAGCAGGCCATGCGACCAAACAGACTGTTGCATCAGCCAGAAAACCTTTATTCAGTTGCAGGTAAGCAAAGTTACCGGTACTACAGTGCACCTAAACTGAATGTCTAATGAACTACAGAGAAAAATAACACATCTGGAGTGACCTGAACATGTTGTGTATTTTTTAATCGGATTTTGGAGATTGGGAAATCCTCTCTGTGGCCAGTTTGTAGCTCATTACAAGCTGAGCTCAGAGAACCAGCAGATGACTGCACTTGAGCAGGGCTCCAATATTCAGGTCTATGACAGTTCCAAACTTACTGGGCCCACTCACTCAGCTACAGTCAGAACTCCCATAGAAATTGACAGGGAGAACTGCCCAAGCACAGCCATCCCCCCCGTTCTCTGGGGCCGACTCATACCGAGCTAGGTATTGGCCACACAAAGGATTTTATGAAGGCAAAACCCCTTGAAGACGAATTTGCACAGTAATATAGAAAATAAGTCAAGTACTGTGTGCCAGTTATCCTGCTTGATGCCGTTTTTCTCGGTCAGGATTTCAATGAGCTTCAATGCTTCTCCTTCACTGAAAACCGTACTGTTGATGGTAGAGACGAGGGTCTTGTATGGGAGGTAAAGAGCACCATCCAGTTCAGTGGAAACTGCAAGACAAAAGTAAAACCAAAAAAGTCTAAATGAGGCTTGTAACTTACACATTACATTACACTTCCATCTGGTTTAAGTAACAAAATTGTACTTCTACACCACTGTTTCACAACCTGGGATCTCTGGATCCTTGTCAGTCGGCCACCAGAACACGGCAAGAGCTGCCACTTCTCAGCAAACCTTGCCTATTGGGGTATGTCCACACAGTATATTGCGGCGTGAACTGTATGCGCCGCAAAATGCCGGGTGTTTTAGAAGTACGCGCTGGCCAGTACTCACTTCTAAAGCGCCGATAGCCGGCTCCCAATGACCGTCACTTTCCCTGGCGCTTAAAGGGGTTGTCTCCCTACATTGATTCAGCTCGCCTCAGTCCTGTGTTCTTGGTTTAATTTTGATTCCACGGGTATGTTTACTGGGTTACACTAGACTGCAGTAGAAGCCAGGTCTGTAGCTATAGCAACCAGTGCTGGCAGCCTATCAGGGGAGATCAAACAGGTATGTAGCTACAGCGGCCTGAGGAGCTGATGGAGCCCATACAAGAGGGGATATCTCAGAATAGATAGGACACTGTTAATGGACACATACTGCAAAGGGACTTGTTTTTGCAAGATCTTTAACATAAAAAGCAATCCTTGAAGTGAGACAACCCCTTTAAATGCCGGGTAAAACGTCGGGTAATCATAGCTCTCAATGAGAGCTATGAATGAAAGTATTTGCGTAATTACACACCGCAAATATGCCGTGTGAACCTACCCTTGGGTAACTTTTCAGGACAAGCTGCCATGTGTATGTGAGTACTAGCACTATTTTAGCTCTTATACTGTAAAACTTGTAAATGGCATTTTTCATCAGTTTTTTTCTCGCTCTAGACTCTCTCCAAATTTCAGTTCTCCCTGAGCTAGTAGGTGAAGACTAGCTGCTATGATGTCTCCCATACACACAAAGATGAGGAAATTCTGATACCCATATCTCTGTAGCAGACTCGTGGAAGCAGCAGCACGGAGGACATTGCAGAGCAGTATTGAACTGTGCAAGCTGTGAATTAAAGGGGTTTTGGCACAAAGTAAAATTGATGTAGGAAGTTTGCAAATTTAATAATAAACATTTTCACCATTCAATTCTGGCGGGACTTCGGGAGTAGCACTGATCGGCGCATACTCCTGTGGCGCGGGGGGGAGGGGAGGGGGGCAGCAGCCCGCTGGCCCCATAGACATGCATTACTCGCGGCGCAAAAGTGCCGCAAATAAATGATGCCAATTATCTCCCCGCACGTACAATACGATCGTATTGTACGCCCGGGGAGAGGAGGCGTAATCCATAGTTCTCTATGAGAACTGTGGATTACCGTAATGATTGGGGCGCATTTCGCTCGTTTTAGAGCGCAGTATGCTCGCAATATGTGGCGAAATGCTCCCCAAAATAAGCCGTGTGAACATACCCTTAGTGATCTATTGTTTACAGCTCATCTCCAGGGGATACGACCAGGGCTGAGAGCTCTTCAGTCCCGGCCAGACATGCACAGATATCATCTCTCCTCTCAGGCAGCTACTGAGTGTTCAACCCCAGTTGCTGTCACTATACTCCTGTCCTCTGCAATCCTTAGTAAATAGTCAAACAGTGCAAATAAATAAAAATAAAAAAATAAAAAAAACTTGATTGCATTGATAAAGAGAAAAAAATCCACAGGTTTGATTCCTGAAGGGATTTGAACCTAGGACTCTTGTGATCTGAGGCAAAAATGTTACCACTGACCTATATTGTCACTAATCACAGCTCTATACATAAACAGACCTTTCTTTGAATAGAGAGAGGAAAGGCATGGTGATGTCATCCTGCTGGGTCACATGATATGCAATTCAAACAAATCACACACGCCCCCTTCTGAGCACACAGAGCTGAAGAGCTGGATGCAGGAGGTATGAAATGAGATCATGGCAAAACCCCTTTAAGCACTGGGGTGGCTAGAACATGCACTAGATGTGGCAAATGTGTTTCTAGGTCTTTCTCTGCTAGGTCTCTCACCCACAGCACTCTCCATGGGCAGCATGTAACCTGATCATGCGGTCATTCAAGACAGGGTTTTTTCAAGAAGAGTAAGCTGATCGTGACTAATCAGTGTGGGAGGTGGAGGAGTATGCATAAGATAAGTGGAGGAAGGGAAGATCTCTCCTTAAGGAGAGCACCGAACGAACGGCTTGTAGAGTTTTTGTTTTGCCTTTTCGCCCTCTACTTAGCATCTGCATATCACAAGGCATTATGGGAAAGGGGCCGAGAAGCCCACAGCGCCCTCTGTTGGTTGTAACAAATCCTCAATTTGCTTTTGACCCACCGAGTCTTGAGAAAGCAAAAAGGATTAGTATTTAGACCCCAAGCTTTTGGGGTATTTTGGGGGCTTTCTCAAAAAAACCCCCGGGTGGGTCTAAAATTTTCCCCAAATTGAGGATTTGTTACAACCAACAGAGGGCGCTGTGGGCTTCTCAGTCCCTTTCCCATAATGCCTTGTGATAAGATAAGTGGAGAAAGACTGGGCCTTATGTATGAAAACTGTCTAGGTCTAAGGCTATATCTACCCTGCAGTGGACAAAAAAACGACTTGAAAACGAATTACTAAAAACGTTCATGAAACAGTTTTCTGTCCACTGTCCGTCAAAAGCAGCTGAAAAAACGTCCGTTTTTTGGAGCGTCTTTGCTCTGCTTTTTAATGTATGCACAAATTAAGCCATGGATGTAACTACACCCTACAGGTGGAGTTAACATGTTAAGTAGTCACTTCCTTTAGATCACTGTAGCCATTGTGAGCACATTGTCCTTTTGTGTGCTGCTGCTGCGTGCTACTGCTTTATTAAATTTTGCACAAGATTCTTGCACCAAAATCCACATAAAACCCACATTATCTTTCCATACAGCAAGATAACTATTAGCGTCAAAACCCGTAAAGAAAGGATTTTAGCGGCAAATTTCCCAAAAAAACGCATTAATTGCGCCAAAATCCGTAAAAAAAAAATATATCTTTAGTGTCTAAACGCGAGACACTTTATTTGGCCTAATCGAAGATACAAAATTTTAGCCCAAAATCCATTAAAAAAACGTATTTTTAGTCCGGAAAAATTTTCCGAAAAAATGTATTTTTTGGGTCGAGCGAGATAATTTTTATTAGCACCAAAATATGTTCATAAAGGATTTTAGTGCCAAAATAGTAAAAAATGGATTTGGCGCTAAAATCCGTAAAAAAAAATTTTGCGTTGCCAGCTACATATTGGCCTATAAGTAAAAAAATTTTGTGCCTCCGAAAAAATTGCGTAAAAAAAACGTATTGTTATCGTCACAAGAGAAAATTATTAGCGGAAATCTGTAAAAAAAAAAAAAAAACTTATTTTTAGCGAAAAAAATATGAATTGCGCAAAAATCGTTAGCGACCAAAGCCTGATCATTTTATTATGAATGGTACAAACAAGGACATATCAAACACTTGTATGCAAATTTGATAAGGATTAACCTTTGTTACGACCCATTATAGGTGTAACTTAGGTCTGCTGGGAGGGTTTTCAATGAAAAATCGCGGCAAAAAATGCGGCAAAAGACGTCCGGCGCTTTACATAGACTCTTGTAGTAAATTTTCTGCTCTTGCGTTTTTTAGAGCATGTTGCAAAAGGCAGTGTTCACACGGCTTATTCAAGCCGTAATTGCGGGACGGATTTCGCCCCCAGGGTACCGCTTGAATAAGGGGCGGGGCGGGAGGGGCTGCTCGCCGGCCCCATAGACAATGCATTATTTACGGCGCGTACGCGCCCTAAATAATGTGCGTGTCACTTTCTCCCCCCGCGGCGGATTTCGCCGAGCGGGGAGGAGGACAGGAACCACAGTTCTCTATGAGAGCAGTGGATTACCGTAATGACAGGGACGGCTTGGAGCCGTACTGCAGCGCAAATCCGGTGCGCAGTACAGCTCCAATCCGCGCCCAAATAAGCCGTGTGAACGGGGCCAAAGACGTCCAGTAAAAAAAAAAAAAAAAAGGAGCAGAAAGAAGCTCAGCGTAGACAGCAGGAGGTTTTTACATTGAAGTCTATGGGAGATGATTACAGTCGTTTTTCCAGCGTTTTTAGAAAACAAAAAAAACGCTAAAAAAAAAGGGACTTTTTTTCTGTGCAGTTAGACATAGCCTTAGATTTCTTTGAACCAATCGAGCTCAGTTTTCTTTTCATATATGCCTGAAAAAATGAAAGGAGAGCTCTGATTGGTTGTTATGGGCAACAAAAAGTCTTGACCTAAACAGTTTTTGTACACGAGACCCTTTGTTCTCTAATAAGATATACTACAAAGTTACTAATATTTGCCTGACCTATTGACGAACGCAAAGTTTGTTCAAAATTTTGTTATACAAGCAGGGGACGGGGGCTAACCATAGTTCTCCAGAGGACTATGGTTCCCAAATTTTGGCCACATTCCCCCGAAATTAGAGCAAAAATAACGCAGTAAATGCGGCCGAAAGTCGCCGTGTGAACTTTCCCCTGGGGTTTTCACACGCTCTTTCAGGACATATTTCATGGCATACTTGCCCTGCAATACGCCCCGAACTAAGTCCTATAATTACAGTAATCATCGCTCTCGGTGAGCTAGGATTACCCTTCATCCCCCCCCGAGCAATTGACTCTGGGGAAAGAAGGGCGTCTGTCTATTCCTGCACTTTAGAAGTACGCACTGGCCAGCACGCATTTCTAAAACACCCAGTGTATTGCGGCACAATACGGCATGTGAAGCTACCCGAAGGCTGGGTTCACAAGTTGCATTTTTTCTTTTGAATTAAAATGAGAAAAAAAAAAAAAAAAAACACCCACCACACAACTAAACAATATATGCGTCAAAAAATAAATTTAAAAAAAGCTTTTTAAATTAGATCTAATTTAATAAGGATTTCACCTGTGTTCCAAATTTTAGTAAATTATAAAGACTTATGTATTTCTTAAATGTTGCAGTTACAAAAATGCATCTCAACGGAAAAAAAAAAAAAAAAACATTTAAAATATTCTTGTCATGTTACCTATACGAGCAATAATGTTCTCCCAGGTTAAGCCACAAGGACATTCTTGGTGTTCAACACAATTATTTCAATATAATAACCACACGATGTAAAATGAAATTTTAACGCTTCAGTTGCAAAATGAATTTGCATTGCTCAAAAAAAAAAAAAAAAAAAAAATACCGTATGTGAAAATTGCTTGCATAGGAACAATGTCACGAAATCTAAAACCTTCAGAAGCATTTTCAGCTTTCTGTCTGGTTGCACAGCGAAAGGTTTTGACTACAGGAGGTTGCTTGTTTCGCTGACAAAGTAAAGTATAATAATAATTGTAAAAAAAATATATATATATACCTCACACAAAAGGTGCTACAGAAATAGTACAATGTAGCACTGAAAATAGTAGTTAGGTAATTACAGTGAAGGAAATATTATACCTCACATCTTGCTTGGCCTTTTCCATAATGAAAGGCTTTTATGCTTTTGCAACATCCAGACCTAAATTTAAATTGGTTCTGGGAAACAGTAAAATTTATTTCTGCTCAGCATAGGGCTCCCAGGAAACGGAGGAGGGGTGGGAAGAGGGAATTAAAAAAAAAAAAAAGCAGTCTTAACGTAGAAACACAGTGACAGTCACCATATATCTAGACGCCAAACAATATTAGGGTATGTCCACGCAACATTGGTGAATCCCACTGATTCCAATGTAAAATCTGCGCTGGGTGAACTAGTCTATTTGGCGAGTATTTGGAGCAGATTTTATGCAAAGAAAATTAAGTGTCAATTCTTGAGGTGTTTTACTCAAGTAAGATCCCCATAGGAAACAATGGGGAGCCTTTCTTCGATATGGAAAAACATATAAACAAAGGTTTTGTTTTTGGTAGGTTTTTCCCAATGAAAATCCACTCCAGCTCAAAATTTGAATATTAAATAAAACATGGCCAAAATCCGTTCTGAAAAAGCCTCAAAAAACGCTCCAAAAACCGGACGAGTAAATTTCCTCTTCAAAAAGGCTCTTAAAAAAAAAAAAAAAAAGGCAAATACTCATTGGAAATCAGGCGTTTTCAGACAAGTATTTGAAGAGTAAATTTACTCTTCAAAAATACATTGTGTGAACATACCCTTAGTCTAGGTCTGGCCTTTGCCCAGGAGTCCCCTACAAATTCAGGTGCATTTATTTTGCTGCAGTACACGGTTTGCACAATTATTAGCATTGTAGTTGCTCAATAATAAATTAAACCTCAAAAATACAACTTGCCTGTCGGTCAATTAAAAAAATTTTAATAAACCTAAACCGAAATTTTGTAAAAAAAGAGGGGTTTTGGATTTCTTAAAATATCTGTGTGCTCAATTAGTGGGCAACCAGTGTTAAAGATTTTCACTAAATGAAAACCGAAAAATTTTTTTTCAACCCCCCGTCTTTTTTCACTGTAAAGTGAGAATAAAACAAAACAACTCGAATTTTACAGGTAAACATTTCTGAAATATTACAAAAAAAAAAAGTGGCCAGTATTTTCTTTTCTTTTTTCCAAAAAGCCAAACCCCTTCCATCCATAAAAGCCCAAACAGTTTTTTTTAGGGTATGTTCCCAGGGATGTTTGCGGCGTGTAAATCCAGTGGGGTTTTTTCGGGGGGCCGTGCAAATTTATCGTTTATCCCAGGGCCCGGGGGGGGCCCCCCAATCCGTGGGCCCCATAACATGCATTTACTCCCCGGGGGCTTTACTCTCCCCGAAAAAAAATGACATGTCAACTTTTCTTCTCAAACGTATTGTACGAGCGGGGAGAGGAGGCTTTAATCCATAGTTCCTATGAGAGCTTTTGGATTACCGTAACATGGGGTGCATTTCCCCGCGTATTAAGCGCAGAAACGCAGAAAAAAACTGGGCGAAATGCCCCCCAAAATAACCCATGTGAAAATACCCTTAAAGGCTTTGTATCGCTCAAAAAACATGTCTAAAATTATGGGGAAAAAGCAAAAAAAAAGCACTTTTTGAAAAGGGTTTCCCATTACCCATTCATTTGGGTTTTTACCCAGATAAAAAGTTTTCTGTAAATTTTAATTCGATGTTGCTGCTAGTCGGAAAACCCCCCCCTTTTCTGTTTTTTGGCTACCCGGGGACCCCCTCCCCGGTTGGACCCGGGCCCAAGACACGCCCCCTGCACTGTGTTTGGCTGGCTGACTTTTTCATTCACCCTTTTGGGGAAAACGCCCCCAGCCAGGAACCGCCCAACAGGGCCCCCTGGGGCTGTGATTGGCTCCCTGCAACTCTAGGGTTTACTCCCCCCTGAGCTGTTAAAACCGAAAGAAAAAACCAAAGGGGACGCTGGCGTAAAATAATCCCCCCGATCCTGGGGGTAAATGATCTGCCTAATTATTGACTGTTTTGGCAGGGTTCACACGCTTTTCACCCGAAAAGGGCGGGAGGTTTTCGCCCGCAATTATGGCATATGTACGGGGGCCCACTCCCCGGCCCCCCTTATAGACACCCCATTACCCCAAAGCGTATCCCCCCCGGGAAAAATTTTGACATCCCACTTTCTCCCCGCTTCCCTTTTTTTTAAACGAGCGAGGGAGAGGGAGGGAAAATCCATAGTTTTTCTACAAGAACTGTGGATTACCGAATCTCTTGGGCGGATTTGGGGCCCCGTATTAAGCAAAAGTACGCGCACAATCAGAACGAAATCGTCCCAAAATAGCCGTGTAAAAACCTACCCTTTTAAGTTACAGATCCCCTCATTTAAAACAATGTTACATCCCCTTTTTCCCTCCATATACCCCCAGTTTTCGCTGATAACAGGGGGGGGGGGGGAGAGGGGGGGGGTGGGGGGAAAGGGGCAGGTGTTTTCCCTTTTTTTTTCATATCCCCCCATTTAAACAGTCTCCTTGGTCGGGGAAACAAAAGGGGGAGGAGGGGGGGGGCAGGTTTTGCTTCCTTACTTTTTTTTAAATCAGTTCGGGCGTGTGTAAAACGGGTTTATACCCCCAAGAAAGGGACTTGTGCAGCCGGGAAGGGCTCTCCCAGACACAAGAGAAGCATGCAGGAGGTGCGATCCCCTTCTCTCCAACCCCCCTTCTGCTTGGGCTGCCTCACCCAGAAGTATTTCACACCCTTCAAGTGGGGGGGAACACCCCTGCTGAGAGGAGGGGACTCCCCCCCTGGATTTAAAATTTTCAATCTCTTTGTTTTTATTTCAAGAAAAAAAAAACTCCTTTAATCTGATCACTTTTTGTGCAGCAGCAACCACAGCCTCCTAGGCACTCTTCAGTACCATAAATCTCCCTTTTAAAAAGGGCTCACAAGGTCTCAATAGGGCTTAGGTCAGGTGGAGAAGGGGCCCATTATTCTTTCATCTTTAAAGGCCTTTTTCTGACCACCACACGTTGGGGAAAATCTTTCATGCGATGGAACATTGTCCCGCAAAAAACATGGGTTTTTATGAAAAAATGCTGGGTTTTTCCTGTACCATGCTTGAAAAAAAAGGGGCTACTTAAGACTTTAAAAGGGTTTTGGGTTTTTGTGAGTCCCCAAATTCAACCTGAAAAGATCCAAAATTTGCTCTGTTTAAAACCCCCTTTTGAAAAAGGGCCCTTTTTTTTATTCCCCGGCCTTCCAAGCCCGGGCAAAGTTTGGGGTCGGGGAAGCCCAAAGGCCCCCACCCCGATTTCCCACTCCGATTTCCCCCCAATTTCCAAATCTCCCACTCCCCCCATCATCCCTATGTTTAATTTTATAACTTTTCTGTAGTAAAGTGGTAACATCAGGCTTTTTTTTACCTTTTCATACAATAATCAAAACCCAATTTTTGGTAAACAGAACAAACAAAACAAAAAGGTAACCCAAAGTTTTTATCTTTTGAACACTTGTTTTGGGGAGAGTTGAAGAAAAAGCTGGGATTTTTATCCAAATCCAGTCTTCCCAACAATGGGAACGTGTAGAAAGACCCCAGGATGGATTTTGGTTCCCCGACCCATTGAATCTGATTTCCCGAGCCCCGAAGGATTCCAGGCAGCATTGAAAAACCAAAAAAGGTTTTTTCCCAAAAACTAACAAAATAATAAAAAAAGAACAAATTTTAATTTTTGGGGCAAAAAGTAACATGCGTTTTCAGGAAAGGAAAACTCCCGAACAAAACAGATGCTAAATAAAATTTCAATTCAAAATTTTTGTATTTAAAATAGGAAATGACCCGTATATAAAATTACAGTAGCCTCATGAAAAAAGGTAGTGGATGGAGAGATAAAGGGGCCCGAAAGTCACAAGTTCAAAACATTGTTACCATTTTGCTTTCAGTGTAAAATTTTTTAAATTTGGTTTGACTTTGGAAACACAAAAAATTTTAAAAAAATGCAAAACACTGCCCGGAACCCTTCGTGGAGTCTCTGAATTTGTTCTGGGGAAAAAAGTATTGCCTAATTAGATCCTATACCCTGACCTCCATCTTATTTTCATTATTTTCCAGGGAAAGAACGGCCCCCTTTTTTAAATAACTTGGGGTTTGGGGGGGGAAACATTGACCCCCAGGGGCAACTCTCTAACAATGTCAGGGGGATTAAAGGAAAATTTCCTCAGCCACAGTCAGTTTTGATGAATGGTTTTAATTCTTCTTCTTCTGAAAGCAGGTGAAAAATGTTGCTGAAATCTGTTTGCCATGGGAGCGGAATCTTTTCCCCTGGGGCAGTGCTTTGCCTGCTCCCTGTCATCAATTACACTCCTCATGTGATAAGACTGAAGATATGGGAGCAGTAGCACTGGCCGAAACCAATTCTTTCTGCTCTTTGCACTGCATCGGACTACCTGGACCAAATTATTATATATTTGGAAGCACCGACTCCGACTCCACAGCCCTGCTTCCAAGAGCCATACTGTAGCTTTTTTTCATTTTCCCATGCACATAGACATGAGGTTTTTTTAACGTACTTTTTAATGCTGCCATTAACCGTACCATAGAATATACTGGTGAACTGAAACCAAAAATTCTAAGTAGGGTGGGATTTAAAAAAACAAAAAAACACAACACACAGGGTTGTAGGGGTTATATGTTTATGGTGTTCAATCTTTGGTATAAATGTGTTGTCTGTACAATTCCGGCAAAATCAATATAGGGTTTTCGTACTTTTAATTAAATACAAATAAGCATTCTCTGTTTCTTATTCTCTGCGTCAAATGACTTTTTTTTGTACTTCCAATTATGGACCTGAGCAATGGAGCATTTTTTTGCAGGCTGAAGTTTAGTTTTAATTGGTATAATTTTAGAATAATGCAACTTTTTGATCACTTAATTGCAATTTTTAGGGGATGTGAAATGACCAATTCCCCCCACTTGCAATTTTGGCATTTGGATTTTCTTTTTCCTTCTATGGTGTTAAGTATACAAAATAAATGATACTATATTTTAATAGATCGTACTTTTATGAACTCGCTGATGCCAATTATGTATAACTTTTTATTCTTATTTTATTTGTAAAATGGCAAAAAGAGGGGTAATTTTTTTATGATTTACAAAAAAAATGTATATATTTTTTTTTTACTTTGACATTTAGTCCTCCTAGGCTACTTGACCACTAGGAGGCTTGATCGCTGGTACACTCTTCTGCATTATGTAGATAATGTAGAATGGTGTACCAAGATGGCAGCTTTATTACTGCCTAGGGCAATAATCTAGCCCTTAACATGACAGCCATTAGCCTTCATTAGGGTAAAGTCACACAGTGGGTTTGGACATTGGGCGTGGATTCCGCAGCAAAAATCAGTGTCAAAACAGATTGTAAAGGGATTTACACTTTGCCTTATGTAGAATCAGCGTCGTCATGCAGACTACGCCGATTTTACATGAGTAATTATCAGTGTGTAATGTCTATGCAATCAAAGGACTGACATGTTAATTCTTTGACGCATGTTACGTACCAATAATAATAATAAAATGCCCAAGGCAGAAATCTGCCTTAGACATTCAGGGTCGTTACCTCATTGAAAAATGACGCTGGCAAGCATAGAAATCCAATGAGGAGACGAACGCGATCTCGTCGCGAACATGTATGTGGCGAAAAAATACCATGTGAACTCACCCATAGGCTTCCAGCTGCTATGGTAAAAGATTGGCACCCCGTGATCTCACCGTAATGAAGAACAAGGTGCAGCACCGTTTCCCATTCATTTATAGGCCGCAGCGTCTAAATAGTTAAACAGCAGGGATCAGAACCGGCTCCAGTCCCTGCTGTTAGCAACAGGTGTCGCCTGCAATCAGCAGCCAGCACCCACCTATGTAGAGGACTTACAGAGTAAGCCCACTACTTAGAACGTACCCATACGTCCATTGTTGGTAAGGGGTTAATAATATCAGCCCATAGCAGTACCACACCCCCACCTTGCTGGCTGGCAGAGTCAAAGTAGAGGTCTGTGTCCATCCATCTGGTCCGCAAAGAGTCTCTCATCTCCGTCCAACAAACCTTTGAAAAGTCTAGCTTCAGATATTTCTTGGCCCTGTCTTGACTTTTCAACATCTGTGTCTTGTTCAATGGTTTTTCGGGTTTCCGCCTTCCTTACCCAGGCCATGTGTCTGAGCACTGAACACTGTATTCTTCTGGACACTCCAGGAAGGTTGCAGTTCTCCAATATGACAGCACTGGAGGATAATGGCTTCCTGATCGCTTCACAATTTATTCTTCTCAAATCTTTTGCATCTTTCTTTCCTCAACACATTTCTTATAACTCTTGACTGTTTGCAACAAAACGTTTGATGGTTCTGTGATCACGCCCCAATATTTTAGCAATTGTCTCACTACAAAGATTGCTTTTTATCTTAAATATCTTGCAAAAACAAGTCACTTTGCAATATGTGTCCATTATAAGTGTCCTACCTATTCCGAGATATCCCCTCTTGTATGGGCTGCATCAGCTCCTCAGGTCGCTATAGCTACAGACCTGTTTGATCTCTCCTGATAGGCTGCCAACACTGGTCGCTATAGCTACAGACCTGGCTTCTACTGCAGCCTAGTAGAAGCCGGTATACCCGCCCCTGAATTCAAAATGAAACCAATAAAACAGGACTGAGGTAAGATGAATCAATGTAGTGAGACAACCCCTTTAAGAGTGCTGCATCTCTCTGTAAAGTCAAAAATTGTTAGGGCATGTCCCCACGGCACGGGTTTTCGGCCGGTTTTTCAGACCGCCTGAAAAAACTGCCGAAAATGAGCACAGTTGTGCTCGATGGAAAACCCGTTCAGCAGTCCCCACTGCACGGGTTTGCCGTCTGGCGGCAAAACATTGAGAAAGCACCATCTTCCGTCTTGTTTTCGAACGGAATCTGTGCCTCTCAATGGGAGGGCTCTTCTCCGCTCATCGCGGAGAAAAGCCGCGCCCCCCCCCGTGGCCGTGGGGACGGGGGCAAAAACCGGACGGTATTTGTCCTATGCCGTGGGGATGCGCCCTTAAAGTTCCTATTATTGGCTTTTGTCTGAGCAAAACATGCTGCTTAATAATGATGTACACCTTGATATAAGGTGTTGATCCCTTTAGGCCTTACCTTCTTTCAATCCAATAAGCCTTCATGTTTATACAACTTGAAAAATATGTATAAAAATGATGATCAGGTCAAAATAGTCACTTGACTAATATTGGGCCTTATATATGAAAACTGTCTCGCGGTAAGACTGTCTTTGTTGCCCACAGCAACCAATCAGAGCTCAGCTTTTATTTTTCCAGAGCACTATATTAAATTAAAGGGGAGCTCCGATTGGTTGCTATGGGCAACAAAGACAGTCACAGGGTATGTTCACACGGTCAAATTGCGGAGCGCGTTTCGCGTCGTATTTGTGCTCTAATACGAGCGAGGTGCATGCCGGAATTACGGTAATCCACAGTTCTCATAGAGCACTATGGATTACGCCTCCTTTCCCCGATCGTATTGTACGCGCGGGGAGAGAAGTGACATGTCAATTATTTGCGGCGAATACGCGCCGCGAGTAATGACCGTCTATGGGGCCGGCGGGCTGCCGCACCCCCTCCCATGGCGCGGGAGTATGCGCTAATCAGCGCGACTCCCAAACACCCGGCGTAATTGCGGGGTGTACTGTACTCCCCCGCAATTACGCCGTGTGAACATAGCCTTACCGCTAGACAGTTTTCATACATAAGGCAGAATGTATAGCACATTATAGTCTTCCGATTCCCTCCAATGGCAAAAAAGTCGCAGCTTGAGCATCATTTGCACAAGTCTTATGAGACCTAATTAGCACAAACAGGGAGAAAAATTAACCAAAATTAATGTGCGGTTTCTATCTGTACCTAAATAGTTTTTCTTTTATATTAGGAAAGCACATTGTGGGCCGAGGTTTTCACACAGGGAACACTTGGTTCGTTCTGCTGACCTGTCATTAGCGGGCCTAAAAGGAAACTCCCATCTGTCCATGGTTATATTTATCCCACCAAGAGAATGGACCTAAAATTGATCCAAAACTAAAGTAATTTATCAAGTTTAACAATGAACCAAACAGTCAGCGCTGGCATTAGGTTCCTGCTGATATCAGACCCAGGAAATGGAACAGAATGCTCACCAGACAACCACTGGCCCCTATGACTTCTGTACTGTATAAGTAGTTCAGTGGTGAGCAACATCCCTGTAGGACTAGAAACTGCTGTAAAGGAGCTCTGTAAGGCCCCATTTACATCACATTTTCAGCCTTTTTGGTAAAATCAGTTAAAATATCTTGAAAAAGGTATCCAACGTATACTGCATCCGGGCCATAGGAAGCTAAAGGGCAAATCTAGTCTCTTTGGGATTACATTTGTCATATTCCTTAACCATATACACTTGACCATGCTGCGTCTGCCACATAAAACGTAAAGGATTGAGAAATAGAACACATGCAATCCAAAAAGATACTATGTTTGTCCTTAAAGGGGTTGTCTTGCTACAAAGATTAGCTTTCAACATGTAGGGAACACTAAATGAAGATGTTTTCCAAATATATTGCGTTGTTCATTTTTTTTTCGTTAAGGAGCTAAAAGTGATTTTATCCCCTTCTGTGCTCTTTCTGGTTCCCCAAGTTACCGACCTGTGTACTTCTCCCCCCCCCTGCTGTTTGTTCTGATAGCAGGGATTGACGTCATCACACAGGTCTCGGGCAGCACAGAACTCCGGACAGTGAGAGCTTGTTTGTTATCTGATCTTTCAGACAAAAGTTAGTAATTACTTCTGTTTACTTTACCTCAGAAGCTTCCCTGGTCCTGACAGCATGAGATTTATCTAATTAGTAGAAGTCTGACAAAAGTAAGGCTGAAAGTAACGTACTGGTTCCAGATGTTTAACCCCTTAGATACCACCATCAATAGCGACTGTGCCATGTAAGGGACTTGACAGAGGAATGGTGATCCCAATGTCCTCTGTTCACACCCCGCCCCCCCGTGGGGTGGATGCCAATGCTGGCCGTGACAGCCAGAGGCTTAATTAATTAAAGTAACAAAAAAAGGAAATAAAATTATTATAAATAATTAGAAATTATTACAAACGCTTATCACCCAAATAAGTTTCTATTGTATTAAACACCATGTGCAGCCCACTTATCTGGCCAACTTGGAAACCTCTGTGGTAGGGTAATCTATTGAACATATACGTTGGGAGCTTTTCCCAGCAAATGTATTTGAGAGCTTAAAGGCGTTGTCTCGCTACAAAGATTAGCTTTCAACATGTAGGAAACACTAAATTAAGACATTTCCAAATATATTGCTTTGTTAATTTTTTTTTGTTGAGGTACTACTGAGGGCTCTCTGGTTTCCCAAGGGACCGACCTGTGTACTTCTCCCCCCCTGCTGTTTGTTCTATCTGATAGCAGGGAGTGACGTCATTACACAGCACAAAACTCCGGACAGTGAAAGCTTATTTGTTATCCGATCGTAATTATTACTGTTTAACTCAGAAACTTTCCTGGTCCTGACCGCATGAGATTTATCTAATTAGCAGAGGTCTGAATACATGGAGCTCATATGCCAATTACAGACAGCTTGACCAGGAAGTGACAGAGCTAAGCAGCATTATTTCATTCATGCATCCTATGAAACTTTGAGATGAGACAACCCCTTTAAGGCAATATATCTAGTCATGTATCTAAAGTTTTGAAAGATTATTTTTGGAGCCAAAATTCTTTATGTTTTAAACTTTGAATGTCATTTTATAAGAAATAATCCAAAATATTGAAAAATGTAAATAATAACCTATTAAACCCAACGGTTTATCTATAGTAACAGACACACACAAGCATTAGCAGACAATATAACTTAATAAGCCACCCTACTTATTAGGAAATCAAACAAGCAATTAGTTACACTATTACACCGTGCAATGCAGTTGTTATCTTTGTCCTCGAAAGCAAAATATACAGCTTCATAGACCCCAGTGATGTTTGCGTGTCCCAGACAATGTAACCTCTCTGTCTCCGTAATTAAAGCTTTCGGCAATTTGTTTTTCCCAAAGTGATATTAAAAACACTCAAAATATTCACCAGTGCACGATCCTTAGGGCATGTCCCCACGGCACGGGTTTTCGGTCGGTTTTTCAGATGGCTTGCGGTTTTACTAGACCGCCTGGAAAACCGGCCACAAACGAGCACAATGGGGCAGGGGCACTACCGAACATTTGTGCAGCAGTCCCCCCCACCCCCCACGGCCTTTTTTTCGCCCCGCAGGCCGCGCGAAAGCATTGTAGTTGCACGTTCTTCCGTCCGGTTTTCGGGCGGTATATGTGCAAGTCGATGGGAAGGGCTTGTCGCCGGTCATCGCACGTCTATGGGGCCGGTGCCCGGATGCCCCCCCTCCCCCCTCTGTGCCTTGGAATTACGCGCTGGTTTCAAAATACCTGGCGTATTGTGGCGCGTACTATACTATACACGCCGCAATACACCAAACTCTAACATCTTTCTCCACTCCACTTTTCTCTCCTCCTCACACCACGGACACTAATCAGCTTTACAATCACTAGCAAGTTCCTTCTTAAGAGATGCAGACATAAGCTGTATATTCAGCTTTAATGAGGGATCATTTTACAGCTACTGCCCATAGAAGTCTATGGCAAGGGAAGAGGGAGCAGCCGCCAAAAAAAAAAAAAAAAAAAACAGAGATGATGCTGCTGCAGATTCTAGTGATTTACTACTTCCTGGTTCCACAACTGTATGTTTTATTGCTTAAAAGGGGTGTACACCTAATTTTATTTAAAATTAATTATCACAGCTGCAGAAGAATAAAAAAAATAATAAAAAACTCACCTTGGTTGTCATCCTATCCCAGCAATGCCGCTGCCAGTCCTCTCCCCAGGAATTCTTTTGACCTCCTGGTCCTAGCAGTCAGCGCATCACTGCTGCAGCCAAGCTGCCTGACATCCCCATTTAAAATTGTAGGCCTCCAAGTAGTGATGTCAGAAAGTGTCCCAGACCGCTTCAGTGGTAACCTTCTGACTTCCAGGACTGGAGGTCTACAGAAGATTTAGGGAGAAGACCGAAAGTAGCATCACTGGAACGCTAGAGAGTCCTAAAGGTATTTTTATTTTACTACAGCTTCAATAATTTATTTAAATAAAACTGGATTGACAACACCTTTAAGTCCTCCGTGCTTTGGTGTATGTTATAGAGATTAGAGAGCTGCAACCAATTAAAAAGGGGTTGTCCCCACCACCAAAAAAAATAAAAATTATAACTACTCCCAAATGGTATGAAAGAGCAAAATAAATAAATAGACTCAAGGAGTTAAAAGGCTGCATGAGTGGTCGGTAACGTCCATGGAAGAGCACGCAACTGCTGAGGCCACCACTTAGCTGCAGCGGTCACGTCTCCCAAAAGCAAATAAAGATTAAGGCAACCACCTCGATCAGGTGCTCGATCAGTAGTGAGCACAGTGTTTGTTCCTTTATGCTTTAGGTGCTAGTTTTAAAGTACTTTGGTTGAGTTGGACAGCCCCTTTAATGGTCAAACATTCAAGACCCTACCGCTTACCTGGCTCAGATTTCTTCTTTGGCACATTCTTCTTCTTTGGAGCTGGCTCTTGTTTATGGTTTTCCTGGTTTACAACAGGCTCAGCTTTTTTAGGAGACTGAGTATTAATGACTGGGGTGCTTGGCTTTGCTCCAACCAGAGGAGCAAGTTTTGTGGTTGGCTTTGCTTCAACTGGAGGACCATGCTTTGTGTTTGGCTTTTCTCCCACCGGAGGAACAAGCTTAGTCCCTGGATTTTCTCCCACCGGAGGAACAAGCTTTGTGCTTGGCTTTTCACCCACTTGAGGTACAGGTTTGGCGCTTTGCTTTTCTCCCTTTGGAGGAGCAGGCTTTGTGCCTGACTTTTCTCCCTTTTGAGGAGCAGGCTTTGAGGTTGGCTTTTCTCCCTTTGGAGGAGCAGCCTTTGTGCCAGGCTTTTCACCCACTGGAGGAACAGCCTTTGTGCCAGGCTTTTCATTCACCGGAGGAGCAGCCTTTGTGCCAGGCTTTTCATTCACTGGAGAAGCAGCCTTTGTGCCTGGCTTTTCACCCACCGGAGGATCAGCCTTTGTGCCAGGCTTTTCACCCACTGGAGGAACAGCCTTTGTGGCCGATTTTGCTCCCACCGCAGGAACAGGCTTTGTGGCTTGTTTTGCTCCCACTGGAGGAACAGCCTTTGTGCTGGACTTGGCTCCCACTGGAGGAACAGCAACTATAGGCACTTCTTTGGCAGGAGCCTCCATAACTGGAGCAGGTTTTGAAACAGCCTTGGTCACAGCCACTACGGAAGCCTGTGATGGTTCAACTTTCTGGACCTTCTTTTCCTGCTTTTTCTTTTTGTCCTTGGGAGAGGGAGCAACCTTTTCAGGAGCTTGAGCTACAATTGGTGCTACGGTGGCCACAATTTCCTGAGGTTTAACCAATTGCACCATAACTTTAGGTTCCAATTCTACTTTTTTCTGCTCTTTTCTTTCTACAGTAGGTTCATGCTCCGGCAATTTTCCATTGGGTTTATCCTCCTTTTTCTTAGGCTTTGCTTTCTTTTCAGAAAGTTTATCTTTCTTCTTCTTATCCACTTTGGATTGGCTTTTCTCGTGTTCTTTACGTTGCTTGGCCAAAGCTTCTTCATAAGAAGTTTCCTTCATTGAAAAGGAGGACACTAGGACAATACCAATGGCTGATATAACCATAAACCCTCCAAACACCATCACTCCTAACGTCTGAGGATCGTATATATCCATACTGATTTTCTTTTAGGATACCTGAAATACAAAGGAAGTCTGTTTAATCAAAACAATCATGACAGTAAAGAGTCAGGACATGCAAATACAAGATTTAATAAATATGTTTGAGGTTTGCATTCTAATTTTTAAACATTCCAAGGCCTGGAGCACTATAGGTCAGGAAATTAAACCCATCTACTAAAGGTCATTTGCAGGTTGGCATTTTATTAGAATGTACCCTATGCAGAAGGAAGTATTCTGCACATGTCGTATGTATATGTACATGCATACATACATACATACATTTAAAAAAAAAAAAAAAAAACTAAGTATACGGTAACAATGCCAGTCAGAGAAGAGTTGTGTATTTAATAAGAAATTAAATTTGGCCTAGATTTGAATTTATTTATTTTTTTCTTCTTACATTGGTAGAAGAAATCTTGAAGGCATCACTGCACTGATTTTTTTGTCAATTTTACTGGCATATGGTTTAGGAAAGGAAGGCAGTTTTAAGCAAAGTTTAAAAAGATCTGCTATGGAGGATCTGCAGAACAAAAGCGGCACCAACGAGTGCAAACGTTGATGTGGATTAAGGATTTTACTCAAATTGTACAATTGGTGGATTTTATTATGCAGATTTGACCCGTTTTAAAGTTTCCATTAAAAAAATAATAATAATAATTCAATAAAACACATACGATGACCACATGTATTAAATAGGTATTCTGGATTCGGCAAAAAAAGCTTATTTTTTGTGTAATGAAAAGTTCCACAATTTCCCAATATTCAAATATAGCTTTACTGTTTACTTCCAGTGAAAAAATTCTGTCTAAATCACGCAATGATACACTTTCAATACTGAAGTTAACAGGATATTACCAGCGCACTTCTAGAACCGCATGTATCCATAAGACCCACCACAGCACATATCGGTAGGACAGTCACCTCTCTATTCACAATGACCAGAACAGGAAAGACAACAGAGATCTCTATTCTGGAGATGTGTGGGTCCTAGAGTTAGAACCCACACGTACGAGACATTTATGGCATACCTTGCAGACATGGAATAAATATGTGAGATGAAACTTGTAGATAAAATTACACTAGCAAGCAGTTATGTACAGAACAAAACTGTCCGAAAACACAATAGTCCAAAAAAAGGGTCTTTTTTAATACTACAATGCACAATTTCTTCATGTGTAACATACTAGTCAGAAATACTGCAGTATGCATTAGCTAACCTGTTCCTCTAACTAAAGTGATAATCTAGCCGGAGCTTGAGATTTGCATGGGGATGCTAGTGACACGTATTCGTATCCACGGTGAAAAGCATAATGACTGAATACCTGCCAATTCATTTTAATAGGTAAACATCCAAGTCCTGTATATTAGGCCATCACGAGTTCCATGAAGTTCATACTTTCTTGTATGTGTGTGTATAGGAATGGTAGATATCACAATGAGTGAATACCGACCCACTCACTGGTACAGCTTCAGCAATCAATATGGTTTTGATATGGACATGTCTTCCCAAAATTAAAGGAGTTGTCTCACTACAGGCTTTCAGCCTACCTCAATGTGTCTGGCAGCAAAGGATTTTTGAATTCAGGGGCGTGCTTCTTGTCTGCCTCTTCTCCTCCCTCTTCTCCCCCCCCCCCCCTCAGCACACAGAAAGCTCTCCTCCTCTGGCTGCAGTAACTTCTATACAGCAGGTGGAGGGTGATGGGGTTTGCTGCCAGAGTTAACCCTGTGTGTGCCTGCCTAGATCTGCTGCTCACTGCTGAATCAGCTGCACTGTGCGGCTGCTGTGGCCGAGCTCTTGCTGCTCCTCTCCACAGAATCAGGAGACAGGAGAGGGCTGATCTATGAGTGGCTATGGAGCCAGAGGTCTGTGACGCTGTGTATGCTAATAGCAGAGCAGGGGGGGGGGGGGGGATGTAAAGGTTCCTATACCCCCTGCTTAGCATACAAATCTCCATGGACATCTCAAGCAACAACAAACACTGTCCTCCCATCAGAACAGACACAGGGCAGCTGTGAAGTGTGTTACTATAATCACAATGTGTCACTAAAACAGCAGAGCAGGGAGGGATATAAACCGTTGACATTCCCCCCAGATCTGTTCTATTAGTATAGTCAAAGCTCCACAGACACATGGTGATTATAGTAACACACTTCACTGCTGTCACATCCTACTGACCACAGATCAGCCTCACCTCTGCTCTCCTCAATCTGTGTAGAGAGCAGGAGGGAGCAGGCACACACAGGGTTAATCCAGGCAGCACAGTTACACAGACACAGATGCCAGGAGTAGAGCCCTCCCTCCCCTACAGAAGCATCACATACTGTGCGGGAGGGGTTCTGTGCTCCAACCTGTATTGAGAAGCTGATGAGTCACCAGCACTGTCAGCCAGTGAGATAACAATCAACAGGTCGGTGGCTATAGTGATTTGAGAAGCTGATGCACTCCTATAACCAGGGATAACTCAAAGTCAGTAGGACATTTGTAATGAACATATATTACAAAGATGCTTGTTTTTTAAAGATCTTTTAATTAAAACCCAATCATTGTAGCGAGACAACCCCTTTAACCTCCAACACAACTATCAGTATTTTGTTTTGTTCATCCCCAACATTTGATATCTTTAAATTAGATCTACTGTATACATAGCTGCAAAGATTTTACATCTTAATTTGGTGGTTTCTGCTGCAACATGAAGACCTAAATGGGCTGTTTCACTACAAAGATTAGCTTTCAACATATAGGGACAGGTCATTGAAGACACTTTACAAATATATTGCGGAATTTATTTTGCTTTGTTGAGGAAATTAGAGATTTTATCTGCTCCGAGTGCACATAGGTTTCTCTAGGTTACCAACCTGCTGTCCCCTTCTCTCTCTGCCGTTTGTCTCATCTGATAGCACAGAGTGACGTCACCACAGGTCGGCACAAAGGACATCGGCAGCTTAAGAATGGAGTGTGCTTTCTCTAAGGGTATGTTCACACGATGTATTGTGGCGTGTACAGTACGCGCTGCAATACATTGTGCGTGTCGGGAGCTGTACTCACGGGGGTAGGTGGGGTTAGGAGGAAGTATGCGGCTGCACGCCAGCCCCACAGACATGCATCACTTAACTCCCCGCGTGTACAATACGATTGTATTGTACGTGCGGGGGCACGAGGCGTAATCCATAGTTCTCTATGAGAGCTATGGGTTACCGTAATTATGGGCCGCATTTCCAATCTTATTAAGCGCAGTACGTCGCGAAAATACGCGGCGACATTCGCTCTATAATAAGCCGTGTGAACATACCCTAATAAAGAAGGCTAATTGTATTTGTTTACTTTAGAGCAGAGCGCTTCAGAGCTCAGATACAATCTCCTGCTCTCATGTAAGTGAAATAAGAAGAGCTGTAACTACTGAGCTGATATGCTTATCACTGCTATAGAAGCATGCACAGCCTGACCATAACTTGCTTGTGGCTCAGTGAAACAGCTTGATAATACAAACCCTTTAAAGCACAACTGCTGGGATTTCAGGGAATAATTTCTTTTTCAAAGTGCATACCTGGTATTTAAAAAAAGAAGAAAAAAAAAACCACAACACCACCACACCTTGGTAACAAGTATGGGGCTTCATGAACATCCCCAGTATGCGGCAGCAACTTGTCTCACTTTTCCCCAATAATATGAATACGTATGTCCGACTGAGCCGTCATGTTAATCTGGAGATCAGGAGAACACTTACTTGGCCAACAGCTATCTACCGTAATGTGTACAGTCAGCAGAACTGTAAAAATATCTATTGACTGCTCCAGGGCAATAGAGGATTTACCAAGAAAGTTCATCCAAGTCATATAGCCTACAGGTAAAAACCTTTTTATAACCGATGATCATCCAAACCATAAAACAGCCACGTATGTTGTCACAGAACTTACAATTGTCAGGTGTATAGAACGAGATGCACCAGCTAAAATCTAAGAGCTTACAAATACAGTAATAAAGTGGTGCTTGAAAGTATGTAAACCCTTTATAATATTTTTACATTTTCCATTTAAAAAAAAAAAAAAAAAAAACAGAGTAATTTATCGACAAAAATGATTCAATGCATCAGGACCTAACAAGGCTGGACCATTGTAAACTTGGCACTTCTTACCGTATGTTTCACCCATACACCCTAATAGATTGTAAGCTCTCACGAGCAGGGCACTCACACCTTGTGTCTCATTTGTAAGTACTTTTAATGTGTAATGTCTGTACGTTTACCCTTGAATTTGTAAAGTGCTGCGGAATATGTTGGTGCTATAGAAATAAAGATTATTATCAGGAAGAGACAGACACTAATCCATAGATAAAATAGAGGGTGTTGTCAAATACACCAAAAATCAAGAAAGAAATATTAGAAACAAGGTGGCAGAAAAACTGAGGCACAACAAGCATAGTCAACAAACGATAGATAATTGTATTTGGTCAAGAAAAAAAAAAAAAGTGTAAACCATAAAAACAGCCACACAAAGGAGTGAGCTGGGGAGGATTAAACATGGCCCCTCAAAAGATCAATGGAGGTGGTCAACAAACCAAAACTGGAAAAGGATTCGCCATCTGCAAGTATTAGGGTATGTTCACACGGCGTGTTGGATGAGTGTTTGGATCTGTATTTCGGACCCTAAATGGACCCAAGCACGCATCTAACAATGTGCGGTGTGATTTCCATTGCTTTCAATGTAAAACATGCATCGTGTCCAGACGAGTGATCGCTGATGCGTGTTTACTTGCGTCTTTCTGATCCGTTCAAACAATTGTCATGTCAATTCTTGATCCGTTTTATGCAGCCGGCACCCAATTTAAAATTATAGGGTACGTTTCTGCTGCAGACAAACACACCTGCGTATTGGATGCGTTTTTTGGATCCAGCACGCCGTGTGAATATACCCTTAAAAGCATGTCAGCCTGTGAATGGCTACACTTGTCACGTAAAAGGATGAACAGGCAAATCTGGGAGGCAAGTCTGCTTTTCTTCTATTTTTCATCATGCCTTTATGGACTAACGAGCTTTATTTTGTACCGCTGGATTCCGTATTCAAGAACATCGCCCTCTCCAATGAAGCTCCAGGTTCAGAATTGAGGACTGGTCGCTCTTGAGCAGATGCCAAGACACATGCCTATTTTTTTGGGGATCACTCGGCTAAAAATGTCAGACATTGGTTGAAAAGGCATGTCCAAGACCGCCAAGTACTATCATGGCCTCCTAGTTCCCCTGAATCCCACTGAGCATCTGTGAGACCACCTCGATCATTGTGTTCTCTTTATAGATCCTCCCCCACACACCCTCCAGCCACCGGTGGGGGATGCAGTCGGCTTTAGATACCTGTGATAACCTACAAGGATCTTATCGAGTCATTCCCAGCCTGTCTAGCTGCTGGCACATGGCAGCTACTCTGGAAATTAGCTGGTGGTCATAATAATGCGACTCAACTTTTATATTTCCGCCAATTTTTAAGACGATAATATTTCAGTTATCCTTCATCTGTTAAATATGATGAAATCCCGTATAGGAAACCTGTAGCATGCATAGCCTTGTTGGATAAAATTTATGAGGTTATTAAATAAGGAAGATAATATTTCAGTGCCATGTGTGCTTTAAAATAGAGGGCAGAGGACATCACAAATACGCAGTAAATATTTCATGATGCTGAATATGGGTATATTTCGGCGCGTATTTGCGCTCTAATACAGGCCGAAATTACGGTAATCCATAGCTCATAGAGAACTATGGATTACACCTCCTCTCCCCGATTGTATTATATGTGCGGGGAGATAAGCGACATGTCAATTACTTGCGCCGAATACGCGCCATACGCGCTGCGGGGTTACGCGCGTATTAGCGCAAGCTCCCAAAACACACAATGTACTGCAGCGCGTACTGTACATCGTGTGAACAAACCCTAACTTTTTCCTATAGTGATACCATAATAATGCAGAAACTCGTAAAAAATTACTATTAACTCCTTAATGACCGCCCGCTGACTTTAGACGTCGGCTGGTGCGGGTCGTTCGTCTGCAGCGACGTCTTTAGACACCAGAGTTTGCGGAGGCCAGGCGCCGCAGCTGCGCTGAGATCGGGGCTGTACTACACAGCCCTGATCCCAGAGCATCCCTTGCAAGCACCGGGGAGCAGAGGAAACCTCCGCAACCCGGGGCTTTAACCCTTTGATTGCGGCGGTGCGTTACCGCAGCGCTATCAAAGCCCTGCTCTGTCGGGTGATCGGAACACCTGGTCACCCGACAGAGCCGGGGAACGGCTGCACAGTCAGCCCTGGGGACCTAGAGTAGCCCCAGAGCTGTCTGTGTATGAAGCCAGTGACCCGGACACACTGTGTGGTGTCCAGATCACTGCCTGTGTCAAAGTGACACAGAATGTATTAGCATATATGAATATGCTAATACATTACTAAGTGTTAAAAAAAAAAAAAATTGTAACACAGTTCTCCCTTCATGGGATTTAAAAAAAAAGGTAAAAACAAAAAAAAGTGTAAAAAAATGAATAAAAAATAATTGTGCATACACAACACACAAACAAAAAAACCTACACAACCGTAATAACCTGTAGAATTAATCTAACAAGTTATTAAGTGTGAAATGTGAATGGTGTAAAAAAAAAAAACTTATTTAAAAAAAAAAATGTAAAAAAATGTTGCAATTATTTATAAGCGAATTTAAACTATTCCCCCATAAAGTACAACTTTTCTCGAATAAAACGAGGCCTCATCCAACTGCGTCATTGAAAAAATAAAAAAGTTACAACTGTTGAAACGCAGGGGGGCAAAAGCGAAAAAAATGTTCTGGTCATTGACTACTTTTCAGGTGTTCGGCTTAAGAGGTTAAAGGCACAAGGTGAAATACATGTACAGTCCCCAGATTTATATAGGCCCCTGTCAGTGACAGCACGGTTCTAGACATACGGTATTTTTAGCCAGAGCGCTACATCAGTCTTTCCACTTACAAGACTTTTTTTTTTCCTGGACAGTGCAGTGTTGACCTGTACGGGAAAACCCAGGAAATTTTCCTGAAAATGGAAACACTAGCTACACTGTGCCTTGTCTGGAGGCAGACGCTCGCAGCAGACACGTCTGCCAACACTTGGGCTGGTTTAGCATGCAGCCAAAACAGACACATGCTATTTTACAGGGACCTCTACCTGGCACTCAAATATTTGGAATTTTCACAGTAAGAGGAGGAAAAAAAATGTATTCTGCTGATTTGGAATGAAATAATCTGAATAATATTTTGTTCTTTTAAATCGTGCAGGCTCACATTACAGAGATTATAGATAGTCTAAATAATTCGCTCAGTAGCGCTAACTCACCGTGAGTGAACATATCAGAACAAATACTCAGAAGAACATTTCTTAATATTATTGATCTATAGACTTCGTTGTAAATGTGCTACAGGATCGTTTTATATTTTGATTTTACAAGTTACTTGCACAGGAACAAATCCCATGCCACACAGGCCCTGCAGGCACACCAGCACCTCCGCCAGTGATTGGCCATGAAGTCTATACTCCCAACTTGGGGGAAAGTAAATCATCCCCATTGACCTCAATAGAAAATATGCATTGCAGTTCACACAACACATATTGTCTCGGTCGGTTTTTAAGAGTGAAAAAAACACAATGAACATAGTCATACTTCCGTCATACGTGCGGATCCGCGTCCAAAACAACGTAGAAAAGAATGGGACTCGTTTTCTGACTGTAAATCCACATGAAATGCGTCGTCCAACTCAGTTTTCAATGGTAGAATCCAGTGATAATCTGACAAGTACATTTAACGGACGCACCCTATGACTTCCAGACACTTTGCTGGAGAATGTTGGATTGGCCCGATCTATATTACTGGCGTTCACTAACTTGAGCTAGATATAAAGTATCCTACTTCTGTTGCAGGAGGGTTTAAAAAGTCACTACTTCCCCGATAAGTGTAAGGCCCTGTTCACACCACGGCCAAAACCTCGTCCAAATCGCACCCCAAACTCGGGTCTCCCGACGATTTTTATCGGCGTGGGTTTCGGCGCGGTTTGCGCTCATACAAATTAATAGGCAGGCCTAAACCCCGCGCCCAAAAGCACGGCAAAACTCACGCCGACACTGCGCCGAAGACTCGCTGCAAGAATTGACAGGAAACTTCTCACACACGTGCGGCGAGGCCACGGCACCAAAGCCGCGGCCAAAACCGCGCTGTGCGAATAGCAACTCGGTTTCCCATAGGAAACCATGTAATGAACTGGGGACGTTTGGGGCGTGATTTGGACAAGGTTTTGGCCGCGGCAACCGTGCCGAAACCCACGGCCATATCCGCTGTGTGAACAGGGCCTATGGCTATGTTCACACGGCATAATTGCAGGGCGTAACTATGCCCCGCAATTACACCAGGACTACGGGAGCTCACGCCGGCCCCATAGACATTCATTACTAGCGGTGCATATTCACTGCTCGTAATTGACATGTCACTTATCTCCCCCCGCTGCGTATTGTCTGAGGGGGGAGAGGAGGCGTAATCCATAGTTCTCTATGAGAGCCTTAGGCCGTGTTCACACAGCTTAAAGCCGTAATTGGGGGCCGGATTTCGCCCGCAGTTACGGCTTGAATAAGGGGCGGGAGCGCTGCTCGCCGGCCCCATAGACAATGCCTTATCTACGGCGCGTACGCGGCGTAAATAATGTGCATGTAACTTTCTCCCCACGCGGCGGATCTGCCGAGCGGGGAGGAGCGACGGAATCCACTGTTCTCTATGAGAACTGTGGATTACCGTAATGACAGGGACGGATTGGAGCCGTACTGAAGCGCAAATCCGGCGCGCAGTACGGCTGCAATCCGCGGCGAAATAAGCCGTGTGAACATGGCCTTAGAGTGAGTTCACACAGCGTCTTTGCAGCGTATAGCAGTGCGTACCAGAAAACGCCAGGGGTTTTAGAAGTATGAGCTGCCCGGCACGTACTTCTAAAACACTGTGTGCAGGCTCCCATAGACTTCCACTTTCCGTGCCAGGAAAATAGTGACATCACTGCTTTCTCCCGACGCAATACGAGTCATGAAAAACGGCAGATAATTATAACTCTCAATGACAGCTATGAAATACCGTTTTCGCGGTCTGTGCTACAGTGCAATTACGCCCCAAAATACGTCCCGTTTTTTGCAAGATCTTTAACATAAGAAGCAATCCTTGTAGTGAGACCACCCCTTTAAGTGCTAAGCAGAATGTCACTTTTAGGCCTCGTTTACACTATCACTTAGCATGGCATTTTTCTTGGCCTCTATTTTCATGCACTTTTCTGATGCATTTTAACAGAATAGTGTAGGTACAAGCATTTTTCGGTGCATTTGTTTACTCGTACAGTTACCCCATCACAAATCATAAGATCTATTTAATGATTGGTAATGTGTGGTAACATCACAAACATGCATCAAAAAAAATTAAAATAGGCATGTAAAAATGGCTGCATCTTTTGCACAAACACAGTCAGCCTCATTTATCAAAACAGTCTAAAAGTAACACAGTCTTTGATGCCAATAGCAGCCAGAGTACAGATTTCATTTTGCAAGCTTCTCTGGAACAAAAGCTGGCCTCTGATTGGTTGCCATCGGCAACACAGGCAGTTTTACTATTAGACACTTTTGATAAATAAGGCCAATGTGTAAAACCACCATTAAAGGAGTTGTCTCCCCACAGAGTTTCATAGGATGCATGAATGAAATACTCTGTCACTTCCTGGTTCAGACTGACTCATTTGCATAAACTCCTTGCTTGTACAGCAAGTCCATGCTGTGCTGTGCTTTCAGTTGCTAATTAGATCAGATTAGCTTCTCAAACTACTAACAGGACTTCTTATCTGATCCCCAAAACAAAAGCCCTAATTACAGTTCTGTTTATTTTACATAAATCAAGCTTTTTACTGCTCAGCAGCACTGACACTGCCCAGACCTGTGTGATGACATCACTCACTGCTATCTCATAGAACAAACAGCAGGGGGAGAATTGTTTACAGGTCCATTACTGAGGGAACCGAAATAGCCAGGGAGGTCATAAATTCACTTGTATCTCCTTAGGGAAAACAGAGGAACAAAGCAATATATTTGGAAAATGTCTTTATTTTGTGTTCCTTACAATTTGAAAGCTATTCTTTGTAGCGAGACAACCCCTTTAAATCTGTTTTAGAAACCTTAATAATCATCAGCATAAAATGAACAAGGATTAAAAACCAGTCAGTCAGTCATGTCTTTGTATGGACATGTCCTACACGTGGTCCCCCATAATCACCACTTACACGTCACTGCTGTTACCAGCCTCTCTGGAGCTGTGCGAGTTATAAGGCTATAAAGTAGCACGAACTTTCCCTTTTATGATCTGAAGTGCAGTCTCTAAACACCGGAGCGGCGGCGCCGCCATGTGAACTGCTGCTAATTAAAGAGTCCCCAGTGATGCCGTCCGCTTTATATTCAATTAGTTACCTAGCACTGTAAGCATTTCAGAGATCCTGCGCTCAGAGGAAAAAGAGCCAACCTCACAGAGCACATCAGCGTTTCTGTCACTAAACCACATCTGACCTCTAATATCTGGCTAATCCTTTACCTTGGCCATACTGCAGATCAATAGTAGTCATCTAGGCAGGGCTGACATTTGCATCGATGGTTATGTCAGAGCCTTTCGGACACCGGCAGCACCTGACGGACCCCAATGACTACAGCGGGGGTCACCAGGTATTACATTACGATGTCCATCATTTTAATGGAAAAATAAATATTTGACAGAATCTGCAATAAAGGCTCAGAACTGAACTTCCGACACAGACCGTGAACCAGGCATTAGCCATTTTTTGGTGAACATTGATAACTTTCCAGTGAAAACCTCAAAAAATACAGTATCTGTACTGACAAAATAAGCTGCAACACATCTGCTTATACTGTACAAAGGACATATTGTAAGGCTATGTCTACACAACACTGATTTACTCTCGGATTTTTAAGCGGATTCAGGATTTAGAATCCGCAAAAATCTGACTGTAAATCATCCCCATAGACCGCAATAGAAAATCTGAGTTGTAGTCTACACAGTTCGGAGTTTCTGAGGTCGGATTTTAAATCCGAAAAGCGTGACAAATGAACATGTTCTTTTGAGCGGTTCCTCAGGCCTGAGGGAGGGATGTGAAGGGACTAGCCGTTTCCGAATCAGAGGCATAAGAACGCCTCTGTAAAGTAAAATCCACGTGAAATCCAAAATCCACGTCAGACTTTTCGAAACATACTTTTAGGGCACAGTCACACACAGCATATTTACTGCAAAGAGGCCCTATTCATATCACATTTTTGTATTTCATCAGTGGTATCCATTGGTATTCCCTGAAAGAGTTTTCTGATTGTATATCATGACGGGCCAACAAGAAGCCAAAGGAATCTAGATGGCAAACATGGTCTCTACTGCCCTATTTCCCGAGTGTATGCGCTTTATCGTAGACCGCGCTTTTGTGTTCAGCACATAAAGCATATACAATTGGGGAGTAGAGAAAACAGACTACATTTGCCCCATAGATTCCTATGGCCCTGCCAGATTATACATGGAGACACTATTTTTAAAGTATCCCGGCAGAGACCACAGATGGAGGCTAGAAAGTCGACATGAATGAGGTCTAACATTGTGAAGTACGTTCATGTATTTCTTCAGGCCCCATCCAGGTGAATTAGACAGCTGCAAAACTTTCTGCAACTATGCTCCCACGTGTGAATATACCCCTTAGTCTATGTTCACACTGCATCTTTCGGGACATACTTCGAGGCATAAGTGCACTGCAAGGCGCCCCAAAATATGTCCTTTAATTATGGTAATCACAGCTCTCATAGAGAAAGTGAATGGGGCCGGTCGATTAGTGCGTTTCATCTAAACACATGGTGTGAATATACACTTAGGCCTGGTTCACATGGCGGATTTTTACATGGAATCCACATTAAAAGGGTACAAAAATTAGCTTTCAACATGTTGGGAACATTAAATGAAGACATTTTCCAAATATACTGCGTTGTTCATTTTTTTTTGTTAAGGAGCTACAAATGATTTTATCACCTTCTGAGGGCTCTCAGGTTCCCCAAATGACCGACCTGTGTACTCCTTCCCCCCTGCTGTTTGTTCTATCTGATAGCAGGGGGTGAAATCATCACACAGGTTGCAACCAGCAGTGTTAGAGCTTGTGTGTTATCCGATCTTTCAGATAAAAGATCCTAATTACTCTGTTTACTTGTGCTCAGAAGCTTCTCCGGACCTCAGAGAAGGTAATTTATTTCATCTAGTCTAATAAACAGAGTAGTCTGAATACACGGAACTCCTATGCTAATTACAGACAGCTTGACCAGGAAGTGACAGAGCAAATCAATGTTATTTCTTTCATGCATCCTATGAAACTTTGAGATGAGACAACCCCTTTAAGTCTGCAAGGTCTGCTAACGGCTCCCCATTACTCATTGAAATACATTCTACAGTAAAAAAAAAAAAAATAAGATTAGTAGTATGGTTTTCAAATGGGTAAACAGGATGCAGATTCGTTTAATTGAGAGGGGCTAATTTGCAACCAAAACCAACCAGTTTCTGCTTGGGCCTCATTTTTGAGAAAATTCTTTCCTTACATACAAATCGGGGACATTTGGCCAGTACAGTACAGTTCCAAAGACTGCATGAGGCCATACAGTAATCATCTTCATCTGAGACATTCTAGAAATCAGTCATAAAACTATTCATATTAAAAAAAGGAAAGAAATTTATATAATCATAATATGAAACTCAGGTCTCTAGAATCAAGTACAATATAACTTGCCAACTTCCTTCTAATACAGGCCGAAGTTCATTTCAGGAGGTTCAAAGCAGTTCCTATGTTGACCATCTTACGCCTCTTATGCCTCATGTTAACAGTAGCAGATTATCTTTCTGAATGTTCCTCAATGAACATTTTATTATGTGACAAGGGATCATTCATTTCTATGCAATACGATCACATCTATGCAAATGTGTGGAGGCATTCTTGCCAAGGCACTTAACTATCACATTCACTTCCTTTTAACAGGGATCCCTTCAATATTCTCCAAAAAATACATAAATAAAAAACAACAATAAGTAAATAATAATGAGTGAATCAGCCCGAGGATCCTATATATTCATATAGGACTGAAACGGATACCAAAGTGCATCACGTGTCCAGGATCCGGAGGCACCCCGGATGAGGGCACCGCACGCAGGCAAGCTGGATATGAGACATCTGGCACCTCCTCCAACACTTTACAGATCAATTTGCCGGTTTAAGGAACACTGGGGCAGATTTATCAAAAGTATATTACTTTTAGACAGTGTAAACTTAGACTAGACAGTCTTAAAATGCGGCAAATTTATCATAGTGTAGATAAATCTGGCGCAGGTTAGAACTGTCTAGTCTAAGAATTTGCAAATTCAAAAAACAGTGGCACATTATGGACTAAGGAAACCGTCAAATGGGACATAGGAAATTTGGAAAAAGCATTACTGCTAACTAGAATACATGAAAAAATTGAGGTTCTCAGTTCACACTTTTGGCCAAAAAATGCTTAAAGCCCAACCTCCAATCATCAAGGGGACCTCAAGTGCAGGTGGTCTACGCTATTGTCACCTCTATTGGGTCCTATTCAGACCTGCATACCTTAGGGAGCGAGATACTGCTTCAAAGAACACTGCACTGGTTTAAAACCTGGGATAGTGGGTGGGGTGCAAACACCAAAATGGAGGACTCCCACTCCTACCTACATATATATAATCAAAAACAACAATTGGTTTTGCACATGGAAAAAACTTTGTTTTGAAAAAGTGGACTTATGGACTAAGGAAACCGTCAAATGGGACATAGGAAATTTGGAAAAAGCATTACTGCTAACTAGTCTAAGAATTTGGTCGCACATCCTGACGAAACCACGCCCCTTTTACGAAGCCACGCCCCCTTTGTCAGAAGCAGCGCAGAAGCGTCTGAAACTGTCTAAAACACATAGTAAATGTGGCGAAAAGCTTGTTTTTGGCGCAAATTGAGCCAGAATTCTGGCGCAACTGCCTTGATAAATCTGCCCCAGTGTGTGGAACATGAAACATATGTGAACGCAGCCTAACAGGACATTTCTGAAGGGAACTTGTCTAAGGCTATGAACACATCACATTAGTGATCTCCATTTAGCATGTATGTCACAAACGCTCCCAACATGTCAATAGGATCTTATGGCACAACAGTGGCCAGAGATATGTCCTCTTGGCCTCCATTTGGCCACTGAGTGCCGCAAAAGTATCTGGCAGTGCAGGAGCCTGTGCTGTTTGTTTATGCAACAGAATTCAGTGGGGAAAAATAATTTATACATACATGTAATTTACAATGAGATCCTATGTAGGTGGCAGATGCTACTATTTGGCATCTGTACGTGTTGTATAAAAGACAATACCTCACGAAAACGAACTGCTCTTGTTGCCCATAGCAACCAATCAGAGCTCGGCTTTCATTTTCCTAGAGCACTGAAATGAAAGCTGAGGTCTGATTGGTCGCTATGGGCAACAAGGGCAGCATTACTGCTAGACAGTTATTATAAATGAGGCCTTTTTTTCAGTCATATTTTAATGGAAACTGACAGAAGGAATTGAAGCTACACTATAAAAAAAAAAGTCCTTAATGCAGTTATGATACAGTCTAATACATGAGCACTAATAACTAATGAGCAGGGGGTGTTCACGCGGTGTATCTGTGGAGTGTACATGGCTGCAATGCGCCTGAAGTACGTCCCACAAATGCGGTAAAATTATTATTTGGGCGCTTTCACACGGTACGTTTTTCAATGCATTTTTTGTGCAGGAAGGTACAGCAATTAATGCTGTACATTGCTGCACAAAAATCGCGGTAATTACCGCGATCTGTGTGCAGTAATGTACAGCATTAATTGCTGTACCTTCCTGCACAAAACAAAAAAAAAATGCATTGAAAAACACATCAAAAACACACCGTGTGAAAGAACCCTTTCACAGCGTATTCCCCGGCGTGTATTGTGAACCCGTACAAAGAAGTGTTGCGTCACTTCTTTCTGGCACCTACACGCCGGGGAAAGGGAGAGTGAACGGTGGCCGGGGCACTGTTCGTAGTAAACCCTGGCCAGGGCTCACTTCTAACAATAACAGCTGTGCTAAATGCCGCTCTCGGCAAGGGTACGCGATCACTGTGCACTTGGATCCAGGTGGATTAAAAAACAAGCAACTTTATTATTTCTCCATATGAGACAAAAGTACGGCCATAGGGTAAAAAATAATGTTACAGGCTAACGCGTTTCGAGCTACATTAGCTCTTGGTCACAGCCATCATTTCTAACAGCAGGCGTATTGCACACAGGTGCACACAGGTACACGTCACTATACGCCATGTGAACCTACCCTTAGGCTATGTTCACACGGCCTAATTGCGACGCCTACAGTACGGCCATAATTACGCCGGGTGCTTAGGGAGTCGCGGTAGCCCGCCAGGCCCATTGACATGCATTACTCGCGGGGCGTATTCGCCGCAAGTAATTGACATGTCACTTTTTGCAACGCGCGAACAATCCGATCGTATTGTACGAGCGGGGAGAGGAGGCATAATCCACAAGTTCTCATAGAGAACCGTAATTTCGACACGCATCTTGCCCGTATTAGAGCGCAAATACGCGGCAAAATGCGTGCCGAAATTACGGCGTGTGAACATACCCTTATGATGACAAAAAAGTGGTCAATATTTTTTTTTTAAAAAAACTCTCCCAGGGAGGATCTCTCAGGAGCCAAGTCCTGCAATCCAATAGGCATACATTATTATAGGGAATTAATAAAGGGGGTCCTCTGTCAAGTTAATAAAAAAGGGGTCTATTAGTCTCCGTGGAAAGCAGTTACAAAGAGTGTCCTTTGGCTCTGGAGCCTTGCCCTGTCCAGCATTACCAAGGTTAATTGATTTGAATGGGGAATGTGTCATGTTCAATTTCCCTGCAGCACAACCACAGGAGGAATTAAGCACTTAGGGTATTTTCAACCAGCATTTAGCGTCACGCAAAAGTGCACGGTGTAAATGTCATGGGTTGCACTTGAAATTACAGTCTTAGGGCACGTTCACACGGCTTATTTCAGAATGGATTTGCCACCTTATTTACGATGGTAAATCCGTTCAATGCTTTCAATGGGAAATACGTGTTGTTATTCAGATAAAACGTATTGCGCCGCGGATTTGAGGCCGCAAAACAACGGTCCTGTCACTTATTGAGCCGGGTTTCGCAACGGATTCACCCCATATAATGAATGGGGTTTGTAAATCCGTCGCGAAATACGTGCCACACTTTAGTGACACTTATTTCGGAACGGATTTATAATCGGAAATCTGACGTGAATCCGTTCTGAAATAAGCCGTGTGAACATCGTCTTACGAGTCCGAAATTTCAAGGCGAATACACGGTGTAAACGACCCAAGCCAGTTTCCTGCCTCCTATACTTTAAACCACTATATGGCATATACACCTGCAAAGAAATAGCATCATTGCTTCTTTGCAGACGCTGTAATATGAAAAATCGGAAAATTTTCAGTGTGATTGACACTGCCTATTATACATTGAAATCTGTCAACTGTATTGCACACGGTTTTGGCCACAATTCCCCCCCCCCAAAAAAAAAATGTCATAACCATAGGAGTCTTCTGCTGCCTTTTATGGTGTGTTAGCAATCACCACCTCTGCAATGTATAAGCCGAGAAGATGTTCAAATCTAAATATATTGATCATCTATATCAATTGCAATATCAATCAGTATGCCATGTCATTAATTTAAAAGGGAACCTGTCAGGTGGTTTATTGTGCCATCTTTGGCCAGGATGTGATAGAGAAGGAGAAGCGGAGCTCTGTTATATATAGGTTTCTAAGATTTTTTTTAGCAAATTTTCTGAATAAAAAGCAGAGAAAAAAAAAAAAAATAGAAAAGTACTGTTGACCATGCCTACAGAGAAGGATTGACAGCTTGCTCTGCACACACAATCAAAGTATGTGGGTGTGGTAAGCACATAAACCTATATATCACAGCATCTCTCCCTCTGTCGCATCCGGTTCTCAGGTAGGGTAGTTTCAATCACCTGACAGGTTCTCTTAAACGATTGCTTGGAACATTACATGCTCATCATTCTACCCAAATATTTCATACTGCCATGCAGAGGCGTAACTTGAAGCTCTGGGGCCCTAGTGCAAAAAGTGAAATGGGCCCCCCAGCTACCATGTGTCACTGGTATCTGCTTATGTGGCAGAAGGGATTTTGGGCCCCACAGACTGCAGGGCCCGGTAGCGACTGCTACCTCTGCACCCCCTGTAGCTACGCCCCTGCTGCCATGGTCTTCATTGAGGAACTAAAATACATTCAGATTTTTAGTTGAACATAATGTGGTGGATCAGCCTGCCATTTTAGATGGATAAAAAAAGGAACGGCTTTGTTGAGAAAAGCCATTTAAACAGGACCTGTAACCGTTCCTATTACCTCTGTTTTAATAAATACTAGTATTTCCCATATAATAACAATTCTGGAGCACCTTTCCTCAAATCTCTATGCTGTGTGGTTTCCCTGAAATTCCTCATTTGTCAGGTGGGTGTTACGAAACTGGATTTGTGTCCGGCACGGTCTGACATTGTCCAATCAGTGCAGACAGAATCAGCTTATTCAGGGACACACACCTTGAAGACTGGAATGGCAACGCCCATCTGACAGACTCCGTAATACATTTCTAGAAGGAATAACAGAGAAACAGCACAAGAGAAGACGCTCCAGAATTGTTTTATCACAGGGAAAATAAGAATTTACTAAAACAGACATGTCGGGAGATGTCACTTAAACAAGTTGTATTTTCCATTGCATAATGCTAACTGGGACAGACACAAGAAAGAGCGGCCCCTGTGCAAGAACTGGATAGGGGCCACTTATTTCCAACAGGCAAGTTGAGGAGACTGAGGTGATCAGCAGTGTGCCAGTTTCTCTCTCTCAGTAACTGTGGCCCACGGGAGTCTTTGATATTTTGCAGACTGCAGGAAGCACAATTATTTTGCTCAGCCCAGTGTTATTTCTGCCATAATGAGATGTAATAAACAGGTCAATATTTTAATTCGTCTCAAAAATGTGACAATTTACAACTCCTGTAGCCTCCATTAGGGGCCGTTTACACGGCACAGGACAAATACCGGTCGGTTTATCCGACCGGTATTTGTCCAGTTTTCGTGCCGTGTACACAACCGCCAGGGGATGGCTTTTCTCCGCGATTAGCGGAGAAAACCCCTCCCCCTTTACATAGACATATTCATCTTCCATCCGAAAACCGGACGGACGAATGAACATGTTCTATATTTATCGGGCAGCCTGAAAAACCGCCGGGTGGAAAACCCATGCAGTGGGGCCATAGAGGCCCGTGTAAAAAGTTTTCACCCGGTTTGTAGCCGGTTTTAAAACCGCATGAAAACCCGTGCCGTGGGGACATGGCCTTAGGCTACAAAAGTAGGGCTAGTCGTGCCAAGTGATGTCAATGCAACTCCAGACCCATTATTAAATTTTTATACAGTCAGGCAACATCCTGTTCTCTACAACGTGGCAACGGTGACTACATTCTCTGTTCCTTTTTTACTACTCATCTTTCCATAGAAAATACTTAAGAAATCATTTTGTAATAGTTCGACTCATCCCTTTGCTGTCCTATGGGACAGCAGGTTATAACAGAAGCAGAAAAGCTGAGCTCTGCGATTAGTTACTCAGGATTCCTTAATAAAAAGGAAAATCATTTCTGACAGGAGTCCTAGGAGAGATAGCGAGAGTCCGGCTTACCCTGTCCACATGCAGTGATCGACAGCTTTCCCAGTATTAAGACGTGAACAGACCAAACTGTCAATCACTGTTTGTGGGCGGGGTAATCGTTTACACAATTGGGCCATGGTTCAATGCTTACCGGAACGGACACCATCCCTCCACACGATCACAGTGCGCCATTCAGTAGCCATGGCAGCCGGGGACCTAACAAGGGTATGTTTACACGGTGTATTGCGCCGCCTAATTGTGGAATAGCGGAGTTTTGGAGCGTGTGTCAGGGTATTTCCAAGTATTGAGGGGTGGGAGGGGACGAGCGATACGTATACGGCGATTTTGCAGTAACAAGTGCAATATGATCAGCGCGTATTTCCAAAGCATGAGGGAGTGGGAGGGGACGGCAGCGCATTACCGTAATGTAAGGGTATGTTCACACAGCTTATTTGGGCGCGCATTTCTTATTGCACTTTATACATGGCAAAATGAGCGCCCAAATATGCTGTGTGAACATACCCTTATACTCTTATTACACCCTCAATAGATTTTGGATTTTTTGTTGATGATTTAAAATATTAACAATTTGCAAATTTTGCTTTTCTTTAATCATGAATTATGCTCTGTATATACATTATGGTCATACAACCTAAGTTCCTAGAAATCTCGTCTAGTCTGATCAGACCATACCATAGAGCAGTGACTCAAGAGCACGTCATGCAGTCATCTCAACGTTTGCTAGAACGACGGATGCAGTGCAATTGTCAGATAAGGACGTCGTTTGTTTTATCCTAAACAATCAGCTGCCTAAACAATACACCCCTTTGGTGAATAATGCAGATGAATGCCAATTTATTATGATTTCCTTTAAAATTTCTTGAGAAAAAAAAAAAAAAAGGGTTTCAACTGTATGTTATGTAAAGCTACAACAAAACCACACAGAGATTAGCTATCTGAAAACGATCATAAAGGCTCTTGTGAAAAAAAAATATAGTCAAAAGTGGGATCTATATTTAACAATAAGTGGTTATTCATCTTTCCCAGGCTCCTGAAAAGCTATTTAGGCTCTATTCACGCTGTATCTCGCAATGTCTACTAGAGAGGAGATACACTAGGGGAAAATCAGTGTCGTCTGTCACACATAGGGCCACATGTATGAAAACGGTCTAGGTCTAAAATTCACTTTGTTGCCAATAGCAACCAGAGCACCTCTTTCATTTTGCCAGAGAACTATATTAAATGAAAGGGGCGCTCTGATTGATTGCAACAAAGGGAATTTTAGACCTAGATAGTTTTCATACATGTGGCCCGTAGTCGCATGTATAAAGATAACTATATAATAAAAACAACAACTATATATTCATAGCTCAAAAAAGTAAAGGGAACACTTAAACTACACAATGTAACTCCAAGTCAATCACACTTCTGTGAAATCAACCTGCCCAGTTATGAATCAACAGTGTTTGTGATTCAATTTCTCCTGCTGTTGTGCAAATGGAACAGACAACAGGTGGAAATGATAGGCAATTAGCAAGACAACCCCTGTAAAGGAGTGGTTCTGCACAGATCATTTCTCTGTTCTTATGCTTTTTGGCTGTTTTGGTCACTTTTGCATTTTGTCATTGCTCTCACCCCTAGAGGTAGCATGAGGCAGTGTCCACAACCCACAGAGGTTGCTCAGGTAATGCAGCTCATCCAGGATGGCACATCAATGCGAGCTATGGCAAGAAGGTTAGCTGTGTCTGTCAGCACAGTGTCCAGAGCATGGAGCAGATACCAGGAGACAGGCCTTTACACCAGGAGACGTGGAGGGGGGCCACAGGAGTGCAACAACCCAGCAGCAGCACCGCTACCTCCTCCTTTGTGCAAAACAGAACAGGAGGAGCAGTGCCAGAGCCCTGCAAAGTGACCTCCAGCAGGCCACTATTATCCATGTGTCTGCTCAAATGGTCAGAAACAGACTCCATGGGGGTGGTATGAGGGCCTGACGTCCACAAGTCTGTGTTGTGCTTACAGCTTATGTGCACGCCGATTGGCATTTGCCAGAGCACACTGAGATTGGCAGATTCGACATGGGTGCCCTGTGCTTATCACAGATGAGAGCAGGTCCAAACTGAGCACATGTGACAGAGTCTGGAGATGCCGTGGAGAATGTTCTGCTGCCAGCAACATCTTCCAGCATGAACGGTTTGGAAGTGGGTCAGCCCTCCATGTGCTGCCAGAGGTACCCGACTTCCATTAGGTACAGGGATGAGATCTTTAGACCCATTGTGAGACCATTCTGATGAATGACAATGCTAGGCCTCATGTGGCTGGAGTGTGTCAGCAGTTCCTGCATGATGAAGGCATTGATGCTATGGACTGGCCTGCCCATTCCCCAGACCTGGGTACAATCGAGCACATCATGTTTCAGTCCATCCATCAACGCCACATTGCACCAAACTGTCCAGGAGTTGACCGACGCTTTAATCCAGGTCTTGGAGAAGACTCCTTAGGAGAACATCTGCCAATTTACCAGGAGCATTCCCAGAGAGGTTATACAGGCCTGTGGAGGCCACACACACTACTGAGCCTCAATTCCTGGTCTTGAGGCATTTCCACTGAAGTAGGATCAGACTGAAATTTGATTTTCCACTTTGAGTTTGAGTAGAATTCCAAATCCAGACATCTATGGGATATCAATTCTGATTTTCATTGATCATTATTATGTTTTAGTGGTCAACGCATTCCACTATGTAATGAATAAAAAATTGCAACGGGAGCATTGAGATCTAGGATGTGGTATTTTAGTGTTTTCCATTTATTATTTTGAGCAGTGTGTGTATATATATATATGAACACACACATACATACATGAACGCACACACACTGCTCAGATGTCATCTGAACAGTGGCCAAAAATGACATTCTTTTTGCCTCCAATAGGTAGTGAGGTCTATAAATATACAGTATTCACAGTACATGCTGGGAGCTTTTCCAGTGCATACGGTAAACAGGCACTGCGAGCATAGTGTGAAAAGCACCTTCCACCCGCGGCCGTGTGCACGGCACACAAACCGGACAAATACTGGTCAGATAAACTGACCGGTATTTGTCCTCTGCCGTGTGAACGCACCCTACCTATTTCTTCCAGATCTCGTTTTGCTGCCAGTGAATAAAACACATCATGGTTTCCTTTTAGAGGCTACAAATTCATACATAACTAATCCTTTTCAGTTAAGAATTTGGAACAGTTATCCAGTCTATGCAACATTCTGTGAGCTAAACAGCTGATAAACCTAGCTAACATACATTGATTAAAAAGGTTGTCCAGTGAACTAAAAAAAAAAAACTTAAATGGTTTGACAAGAGTCTTCATTCATTTCCATGTAATGTTTTCCGTGCTAATGTGTGCTCTACGTAGCATCCCTTCTCTGCATCATCTCATGGTTGTATGCTTTCCTCATTTGCCCTGTAAAACCACAAGATCCAGCTTACTTTGCTGTGCTTTGTCTTACTCCCTGTCTCAGTCTCAGTACTACCCAACATTTCCTCATGTTGAAAGCTTTGAGAGGCAGGACCAAAAGGGTGTGGCTACAAAGGCTGCCTGGAAAAAGCACTTTGATCTCCCAGGCTCAACACAGACTTGTTTACTTAAACACAGGACTACTGAGTTTCATGTCATTAAGGCTATGTCTCCACAGCACAGCACTACAGTCATTCTTCATTTTCAAAAACCGCTGGAAAAACGACTGAAAACAGATCCTTTAGAATTTAATAGGAAAAATGTTCTGTAGTCTCCACGGAAAGTTTTTTTTTCTGCTCGTTTTTTGTAACATGTTACAAAAAACGACAGAGCAGGGCAGAAAATGTGCTATGTAAACTGCTGGACGTTTTTTTTGCATGGTTTTTGGTGCAGTTCTGCTGAAAAACTGCCAAGGTTCAAAGCAGTTTTTAGGTTTTGGTTTTCAAAGAGTTTTTGTCCTATGCTGTGTAGACCTAGCCTAAGGCTGCAGAAAATTTAAATAAAGTACATTATAAATGTGCCTAACTCTGGGAAAGGCTATTTAGAAAATTTTTTTTATTCCACTGGAGAACACCTACATTGTAGCAAACTATCAAAGAGACTTGTTCTATGTATTTGTCGAACGAATAATTGCCTGAATTGAATGCAATGTCCTGCAATAAAAGTTGATCAAAAAAAAAAAAAAAAAAAAAAAAAAAATTGTAGATAAACCCCTGTAACCATCACACCAAAACTGATGGTGGTATATTATCAAGGGAAAAGGTCAACTGGCATTGCAATATACTCTGTTTGGCCCCCAGAGACAGGGCCTGAGCAGGGTACCCACACAGTCCCCAAGAATATCTATGTTCCTCAATAATGATGCAAAATAACCAGCTGTTTGCACATAACCTATGTAACAAACAGAGAATTCATATATATCTATCTATATCTCCATTCGCATGTCCTGTTACATGCTAAGGCATTTATAAACAGTATGTGGGCCAATAGAGGGGGACTCTACTTCCTTAAAGGGGTTTTGCCATACAGTGAAATTGATGTGGAAAATTTGAAAATTAAATAAACATTTTCACCATTCATCATTATTAAAAATTCTACACCGTTTTTGTCTTAGCTGCTCCTTTAGTCATCCATTGCTTACAGCTCGTCTCCAGGGGATATGACCAGGACTGTGAGCTCCTCAGTCCTGGTCGCACATGCTCAGACATCACCTCTCTTCTCAGGTAGATATTGAGTGTTCAAACCCCAGGTGCTGTCACTCTACTCCTGTCCTTTGGGACTAGTTAGTAATAAGTCAAACAATGCAAATAAAAAAAGAACCCTCAATGATGCATGTGCATTGATAAAGACGGAAAAAAAATCTACAGGTTAAGTTCCTGCAGGGATTTGAACCAAGGACCCTTGCGCTGTAAAGCAAAAATGATACCTCTGAGCTACATTGTAGCTAATCACAGCTCTATAAATTAACAGACCTTCTTTCACTAGAGCAGGGGTTTCAAACTTCGGCCCTCCAGCTGTTGGGAAACTACAACTCCCATCATGCATTTATATAATCTATAACAGTGGTCATGATGGGAGTTGTAGTTTCCCAACAGCTGTAGGGCCGGCAGTTTGACACCCCTGCACTAGAGAGAGGAAAGGCCTGGTGATGTCACCCTGCTGGGTCACATGATCTGCAATTCAAACAAATCACACACGCCCCCTTCTGAGCACACAGAGCTTAAGCGCTGGATACAGGAGGTATGAAATGAGATCGTGGCAAAACCCCTTTAAGTCCAGTCCTCAAGGCCCATCTACAATCAAATTTTCAGGATAAAATGCACAGCATTTATATCACCTGTGCAATACTAAGTAATTCCAGGGAACATGACCTATTAGAGGCCGTTTATATGGCAATGGACAAATACCGGTCGGTTTGTCCGGTTTGTGTGACGTCCATACGTTGTCCCCGTTGTGCTCGTTTGCGGCCGGTTTTTCAGACGGTCTGCAAAACTGCAAACCGTCTGAAAAACCGTCCGAAACCCGTGCCGTGGGGACAAGCCCTTATGGATCTTGAGGTCTGGAGTTGAGGATGCAGGGGTCACACTCAGAAGCCAGGGTTGAGGAAGAATGATGGTGCGCCACCCACTGACCAGTGTAGCCAAGAGCGGCTCCCGCTAGAGTCAGAGCCCACATTGAAGCACTTTATATGGATGTACAGTGTAATGTGGGCAGTACAAAGTAGTATGGAAGCTGTCTCATCCAAACTCATTCCATTAAAAAGATAATACCATCAAAGCTTTTCTTGCTTTTGACAAGTATTATGCAACTATTAAATGGATTTTTTCCTTTTTTATTTGGGTGGTTGGATTATTTTAATACTATTTTTTTAAAGTTCCCCTATATACACATTAGGCTATGTTCACACGGCTTAACTGCGGGGCGTAATTTCGCTCCGCAATTACGCAGTGTGGACGTGGGCGGGAGCGGGGGAGTGAGCGGGGGGGCCAGCAATTCGCCAGCCCATAGACAATCACTGCTAGCGGCGCGTATACGCCGCTAGAAAGTGACATGTGAATTATCTCCCCGCCGGGCGGGGAGAGGAGACGTAATTCATAGTTCTCTATGAGAACTGTGAATTACCGTAATGAATGGGCCGTTTTCGGCCCGTAATTGGCGCACTTCGGCGCGTAATTACGGACCGAAATACGGCCCATTTTAAGCCGTGTGAACATAGCCTAAGGTGACCATGAAGAGATATGTAGCAGCTGAAGTTGAATGATATTAGTATGCAATCTTTAACTGCATAGGACTAATGGAAAAAAAAAAAATTATAATATATTATATATATATATATAATATATATATATATATATATAAATATATATATAATAATACTTCGCTTTGCCCTACAGGGGTTGTCTCACTACAAGGATCGCTTTTTTATGTTAAAGGTCTTGCAAAAACAAGTCACTTTGCAATGTGTGTCCATTAACATTATCCTACCTATTCTGAGATATACCCTCCTGTATGGGCTGCATCAGCTCCTCAGGTCGCTATAGCTGCAGACCTGTTCAATCTCTCCTGATAGGCTGCCAGTGCTGGTTGCTATAGCTACTGCAGCCTAGTAGAAGCCAATAAACACGCCCTTGAAACCAAGAAAACAGGACTGAGGTGAGATGAATCAATGTAGTGAAACAACCCCTTTAACTGAAGGGGACACTGCCATAAGGTGTATTTTTGTTAAAGCCAATATTCCTGGAAAACTAATTGGCCTGGAACAAGAACTCTGCCGTTATGTGGAAGCATTTTTTTCTATTCTCCACCCTGGGACAGGCCATCTATTATAATAAATATATGTTAAAATGTAAGAAAATATAAACATACTACTGCTCCATTTGCCATAGAATTCTGGGTCTTACATTCCATTGCATTATCCTGGATTGTGCAATCATTATAAGTGAGAAAATGTGCATCATAATCCATGTAACATTTGTAGTCCTTCCTTACACTGGTATACCCCGTCTGATCTCTGCATGTGCACTGCTATACACTCTTTCAGGGGAGGAACATCATGATGAAGTTAGGCAGCCTCCTGAAAATCCAAAGCAGGAAAGCCACAAGGAGCCTCAGAAAACCGGCAATTGCACCAGATGAGCGGAAAAAAAGGAGAGATCAAAGCTGATGGAAAAGAGCGCAGCAGCGCAGACTAGACGGCAGTCCAGCGAGAGGCCGACCGTGCTATGCTAATGAGGCCACGCCCCCTCTGCAGGACGCACAGCAGCAGGATCAGACCGCTAGATGGGTTAAGCAGACGTGTCCCTCACAGGAGATGTGGACACGTAGCCTACTCTAGAACTGCTCCGGGTTCTGGAGACCTCAGCCTCTTCCTCACACTTTCCATGACCAGATGGATCTGGCTGATCCTGCTGCCTAGAATACATACAACTTCCAGAGGAGCCTAAACTTTCCTAGAGGTTGCGCAGAGCAGCTCAATCAATGCTCTGCACTTTTTGGGATCTCCCCAGACTGACACGTAGAGGGAGCAGACACCCCCCTCCCGGCTCCACATGCCAAGTCCATTCATGATGAGTCTTACCAGGAAAAACGTCCCAAAATCTGTCGCTGTCCCATTCATATTCTGTAACAACCCATCTAAAGGGATTAACAGCTTGGGAACTACAACTCCCAGCAGCTCTGTCAATGCAAGACCCCTAGAATGCTCAACCCATCTAAAGGGATGAACAGCAGGGGGACTACAACTCCCAGCAGCTCTGTTAATGCAAGATCCCTAGAATGCTCAAGCCATCTAAAGGGATGAACAGCTGGGGGACTACAACTCCCAGCAGCTCTGTTAATGCAAGATCCCTAGAATGCTCAAGCCATCTAAAGGGATGAACAGCTGGGGGACTACAACTCCCAGCAGCTCTGTTAATGCAAGATCCCTAGAATGCTCAAGCCATCTAAAGGGATGAACAGCTGGGGAACTACAACTCCCAGCAGCCCCTAGAATGCTCAAGCCATCTAAAGGGATGAACAGCTGGGGAACTATAACTCCCAGCAGCTCTGCTCTGTCAATGCAAGACCCCTAGGATGCTCAATCCATCTAAAGAGATGAACAGCTGGGGACCTACAACTCCCAGCAACTCTGTTAATGCAAGTCTCCTAGAATGCTGGCACTTGTAGTTCTACGTGGCTAAAAATCCCCATCGTGTGCAATCATATCGTCCGATATTTATAGAATAGAAGACAGGAGAGTCACTCCTCCAGCTGGAGACTGATGCTAATAGAGTAAGGGGCTGTGAGCACGGAATTGCTTCCTGCTGTGATCGAGCTGATCAATCAATGCAGCCTCTAATGATCGATGTGATCGCACGTCTCAGTGATCAATCTGATCGCTGCCCGAGCCGTGCACTTACCTGCTGTGGAGCGGACTGTGGCAGTGTACGGCGGGGATCCCTCCTGCAGACTCTCTGCTCTCACCGAGCCGGCTCAGCCTCTCTACTGACTCTCTGGAGTCGTGGCACTTTTCTTTTCACTCCCTCTTTTTTTTCAATGAAACTTTATTGTTCAGGTCAGCGGACAAAAGTTCATTGCTGTCATTTCCCAATCTCCGGGAGTCCCAGGCGCAGGGAGCGATCAGATCTGTGTTATCAGATGCACAGTGCACACTGCTGATTTACCGGCTTCTCACCTGCCACGTGTCACTAGCATTGGGGTGAGGAGGCTGCGATGGCTGGAAAAAGGGTTTTACCAAACAGCAAAAAATTGCCATATGTTAGTAAATCGAGAGATGACAAAGTCCACAACTTGATGTACAGCAATATCTTGATCAACAACGACCTACCTGGCAGGCTGAGGTCAGCGCTGCGGCTCCCAATGAAGAATACCAAAACTTTGAAATCTTTCCCACTGTGCTAAAATAAAAAATTTACGTACCCCTCCCAGCACCACCAGAGCGCCGATATCCCCACCGATCCCTCACCCATTACTTCCCATAGCTCATGTACCGCAGAAACCAGAAGTTTACATACACTATATAAATAGACACTTATGCATGTTTTCCTCACTATCTGATATCAGAATAAATCTTACCCATTTAAGGTCAATTAGGATTACCAAAATTATTTGCCAAATGCCAGAATAATGAGAGAGATAATTTTTAAGGCATTTTTATTACTTTCTGCAAAGTCAAAAATTTACATACACTAGGATTACTTTAAACAATTTGGGACAGCCCATATGATGATGTCATGTCTTTAGAAGCTTCTGATAGGTTTATTGGCAATATCTGAGTTAGAGACAAACCTGTGGATGTATTTTTTTTATACACACCAGAAACACACTGCTTTCGTGTGTAACATCATGGGAAAGTCTAAAGAAATCAGCTAAGGTATCAGGAAGAGAATTGTGGACTTGCACAAGTCTGGATTATCCTTGGTGAATTTCCAGATACCTGACTTTGCCTTGTTCATCTGTACAAATGTTTATACACAAGTACAAACAAGATGGGAATGTCCAGCCATCATACCGCTCAGGAAGGAGACAGATTCTGTGTTTCAGAGGTGAACGTGCTTTGGTCCGACATGTACATATCAACCCAAGAACAAAAGCAAAAGACCATGTGAAAATGCTGGCGGAAGCTGGTAAGAATGTGTCATTATCCACAGTGAAACGAATACTTTATCTACATGGGCTGAAAAGCCATTCTGCCAGGAAGAAACTGTTACTACAAAAGAAACATATAAAATCTAGATTAATGTTTGCAAATGCACACAGGAACAAAGACCTACAGTTTTGGAGATATGTCCTGTGGTCTGACGAAAGTAAAGTTGAACTGTTTGGCCATAATGACCATCAGGAGAAGCTTGGAAGCCTAAGAACACCATCCCAACTGTAAAACACGGGGGGTGGCAGCATCATGTCAGGTTGTTTCGCTGCAGGAGGGACTGGTGCACTTTACAAAATTGAGGGCATCATGAGGAAAGAAGATTATGTGGCAATCCTGAAGTATCATCTCAAGACATCAGCCAGGAAGTTAAAGCTTGGGCTGAAATGGGTCTTCCAAATGGACAATGACCCAAAGCATACAGCCAAGCTGGTTACAAAGTGGCTTAAGGATAACCAAGTCAATGTTTTGGAATGGCCGTCATAAAGCCCTGATCTGAATCCTATTGAAAATTTATGGGCAAAGCTGAAAAGGCAGTTGCGAGTAAGGCGACCTACAAACATGGCTCAGTTACACCAGTTCTGTCAGGAGGAATGGGCCAAAATTCCTACCAAATATTGTGAGAAGCTTGTGGAAGGATATCCAAAACGTTTGACCCAAATCATACAGTTTAAGGGCAATGATACCAAATACTAATGAAATGTATATAAACTTTACAAAGCTGAAGTTGGTTTCTTATTCGGCAGTTTCTTATTCGGGCTGAAGTTGGTTTCTTATTCACCAGTTTCTTATTCGCTGCAAAATATTTTTTTGTTTTTTAAGAGGATAATAAATAGAAAAACTTATCAGCTTAATAAATGTCAATACAGTGATGTGGACCAAGGACAAACCAGTTGAAACAAGCCCGGTAAACACTAACAGCTGGCATAAAATGGGCATCAAAGCAGAAACCTAAAACTAAGATTTAAAGGGTTAAATGGCTTTGGGCCACTGATCCCACACTGTATTCATACCAAGACATATACCACACATCAAATTCAGTTTATTCCAGCCTGGCCTAAATTGATTCTGGGCACTAAAACTGGCATCAAAGTGGGCAGACGGTCAGTTTTCACTGATTTGAATAAGTAACTGGTGTTTTTAGAGTTAAATGGCTTTGGGCCCCTGATCCCACACTGCCATCATACTAAGAGGGATGCCCCACATCAAATTCAGTTTACTTCAACCTGGCCCAAAGTGATTCTGGGCATTTAAACTGGCATCAAAGTGGGCAGACGGTCAGTTTTCACTGATTTGAATAAGTAACTGCTGTTTTTAAAGGGTTAAATGGCTTTGGGCCACTGATCCCACACTGCCTTAATACCAAGAGGGATACCCCACATCAAATTCAGTTTACTCCAGCCTGGCCCAAAGTGATTCTGGGCACTAAAACTGGCATCAAAGTGGGCAGACGGTCAGTTTTCACTGATTTGAATAAGTAACTGGTGTTTTTAAAGGGTTAAATGGCTTTGGGCCACTGATCCCACACTGCCATCATACCAAGAGGGATACCCCACATCAAATTCAGTTTACTTCAGCCTGGCCCAAAGTGATTCTGGGCATTTAAACTGGCATCAAAGTGGGCAGACGGGCAGTTTTCACTGATTTGAATAAGTAACTGGTGTTTTTAAAGGGTTAAATGGCTTTGGGCCACTGATCCCACACTGCCTTCATACCAAGAAGGATACCCCACATCAAATTCAGTTAAGTCCAGCCTGGCCCAAAGTGATTCTGGGCATTAAAACTGGCATCAAAGTGGGCAGACGGTAAGTTTTCACTGATTTGAATAAGTAACTGGTGTTTTTAAAGGGTTAAATGGCTTTGGGCCACTGATCCCACACTGCCATTATACTAAGAGGGATGCCCCACATCAATTTCAGTTAAGTTCAGCCTGGCCCAAATTGATTCTGGGCACTAAAACTGGCATCAAAGTGGGCAGATGGTCAGTTTTCACTGATTTGAATAAGTAACTGGTGTTATCAAAGGGTTACATGATTTTGGGCCACTGATCCCACACTGCCTTCATACCAAGAGGGATGCCCCACATCAAATTCAGTTTACTTCAGCCTGGCCCAAAGTGATTCTGGGCATTTAAACTGGCATCAAAGTGGGCAGACGGGCAGTTTTCACTGATTTGAATAAGTAACTGGTGTTATCAAAGGGTTACATGACTTTGGGCCACTGATGGTACACTGACATAACACCAAGAGGGAGGCCCCACATCAAAATTAGTTTAGTTCATCCTGGCCCAAAGTAGTTCTAGATATTACAGCTCATATTAAAGTGCTAAAAGCAGGCGAGCTCTACAACAGAATGACGGAACTCCAGTCTCCTTCAATGGGTTTTTGCCCTGAATGTTGACATTAAGGGCGACATGACCCAACACGCCAACGCCAGTTTTTTGTTCTATTTTGCGTCAAACCCACTTTTTACGCCATATTCTTGTTGTAACTGGACTGTCATACACCAAAACTAGGCGCATTACACGCCGGGAACAACACTTTGTAATGCGCCTAAATATGGTGCACTGTGCGCCCCTTTGTGAAATTCGCCTATTGAGGCGCCTTACATATGTTATGCGCCCCCGTCAGGCAATGAGCCTCGATAGACGGCATACCATATGCTACCAATGATATACTATGTGCCGAGTGTTGAGCAATGCGCCCTTTTTTGGTGTAATGCGCCCTTTTTTGATACCATACCCCCTTTTTTGATACGATGCCCCCTTTTTTGATACAATGCGCCCTTTTTTGATACGATGTGCCATTGTAGGCGCATTAAGTAATCTATGCAAGCTATACCTGACGCCAATTTTTAGAACGTATCGGACATTCAGGCTCACTTTACACTGATTTAATGCGCCAAAAACTGGCATAGATACGCCACTTTTCGGACATTTCGCCCTTAATCGGCAGACGGTTTCTACTTACTTTGAATAGATCATGCTCTGTGTCCGAAGATCGTCATAAATTCCTGTTTAATTGGATTGGATAAAGTTTCTTGCCATGAAAATGATGGGTCCTATGATGGGTAATGTTAGAAGTCAATGGACTACAATTTGCCCAAATGGTATTTTTCCTCCCACAGATAGTGTTAGGGCTCCAGTTATGACCTGAAGCCAAAACAAAAGTGTGAACATATCTTCAAGGTTTGTATGATCTAATTAAATATATAATAAAATCTGGGGTTATTTTTACTTAGTGTCTTCTGTCCTGTATTGTCTGGAGAAACAATGACTTCCACCTGTCTGGATAACAGAGGCTGGAATAGGTTGTAGACTATTCAGCATTATTCTGCTCATGGGAACATCGGATTTCTTTAAACATTAAGGGCGACATGTATGAACGGGCTTTACGCCTGTTTTCTGGCGTATCCTGCGCCCCACCGTCCCGAATCCGCTGTCGGACGCAGGGATGTGGTGTTAGGCGCAGCGTCCGCCACTTTCAGATGCGCCTCACATGAAGGGGTGTGCAATGCCCAGAATCACTTTGGGCCAGGCTGAAGTAAACTGAATTTGATGTAGGGTATCCCTCTTGGTATGAAGGCAGTGTGGGATCAGTGGCCCAAAGCCATTTAACCCTTTAAAAACAGCAGTTACTTATTCAAATCAGTGAAAACTGCCCGTCTGCCCACTTTGATGCCAGTTTAAATGCCCAGAATCACTTTGGGCCAGGCTGAAGTAAACTGAATTTGATGTGGGGTATCCCTCTTGGTATGAAGGCAGTGTGGGATCAGTGGCCCAAAGCCATTTAACCCTTTAAAAACACCAGTTACTTATTCAAATCAGTGAAAACTGACCGTCTGCCCACTTTGATGCCAGTTTTAGTGCCCAGAATCACTTTGGGCCAGGCTGGAGTAAACTGAATTTGATGTGGGGCATCCCTCTTAGTATGATGGCAGTGTGGTATCAGTGGCCCAAAGCCATTTAACCCTTTAAAAACACCAGTTACTTATTCAAATCAGTGAAAACTGCCCATCTGCCCACTTTGATGCCAGTTTTAGTGCCCAGAATCAATTTGGGCCAGGCTGGAGTAAACTGAATTTGATGTGGGGTATCCCTCTTGGTATGAAGGCAGTGTGGGATCAGTGGCCCAAATCCATTTAACCCTTTAAAAACTCCAGTTACTTATTCAAATCAGTGAAAACTGCCCGTCTGCCCACTTTGATGCCAGTTTTAGTGCCCAGAATCACTTTGGGCCAGGCTGGACTTAACTGAATTTGATGTGGGGCATCCCTCTTGGTATGAAGGCAGTGTGGGATCAGTGGCCCAAAATCATGTAATCCTTTGATAACACCAGTTATCCTGTCTGACCCACAGATTAAAAAGTGGTGGAAAAAGGAGTCTTTCAACCACCATTTTAGTTTAACTGGATATAGACTATCCCTGTCCTGGGCCACAGCATGAGCCCCAAACCTGCATGACCCCCAGATTTAAAAAGTGCCGGAAAAAGGAGTCTTTCAACCACCATTTTAGTTTCACTGGACATTGACTATACCTGTCCTGGGCCACAGCATGAGCCCCAAACCTGTATAACTCCTAGATTTAAAAACTGCCGGAAAAAGGAGTCTTTCAACCACCATTTTAGTTGAACTGGACATTGATTATACCTGTTCTGTACCACAGTATGACCAATAAACCTGTCTGACCCACAAATTAAAAAGTCCCAAAGAAAAGGGTCTTTGAACCACCATTTTAGTTGAACTGGAATAGACTATCCCTGTCCGGGGCCCACAGCAGAGCCCCAAAACCCTGAAATGACCCCCAGAATTAAAAAAGGCCGTAAAAAAGGAGTCTTTCAAACACCATTTCAGTTGAACTGGACATTGACATCCCTGTCCTGGGCACCAGCATGAGCCCCAAACCTGTATAACCCCTAGATTTAAAACTGCGGGGAAAAAGGAGTCTTTCAACCACCATTTTAGTTAAACTGGACATTGATTATACCTGTTCTGTACCACAGTAATGTCCATTAAACCTGTCTGACCCACAAGATTAAAAAGTGCCGGAAAAGGAGTCTTTCAACCACCATTTTAGTTTCACTGGACATAGACTATCCCTGTCCTGGGCCACAGCATGAGCCCCAAACCTGCATGACCCCCAGATTTAAAAACTGCGGGAAAAAGTAGTCTTTTAATCACCATTTTAGTTGAACTGGACATTGACTATATCTGTCCTGGACCGCATTATGACCCCAAAACCTGTCTGACCCACAGATTAAAAAGTGCCGGAAAAAGGAGTCTTTTAATCACCATTTTAGTTGAACTGGACATTGACTATACCTGCCTGTGTTACCTAAATCTGTTCTAGTCTTCCTGTACCTCCCTTGTAAAATTCAGAGGAATATTTGTATCAGATATTTTTTACATGCAAGTTTTTTAGTAGTTTAATTCTAGAAAACTAATTTTTATAATAGGATGGAATCCCACCACGTCTTTGTTTCTCTTTTTTTTTTAATTGTATTAAATGGGTTGTCTCACTACAGGGATTGCTAGCTATGTTAAAGATCTTGCAGAGACAAGTCATTTTGCAATATATGTCCATTAACAGTGTCCTACCTATTCCTGTTTTTGACAGCACCATCACCCTTGAGCCACTCTTGACAATTGTGAAGAACAAATGTCTGTTAGAAACCACATTTTTTACGAGGACCTGTAGTTTTAGCTGCATTTCACAAACAAATGCCCCCAAAAATTCTAACAGACCCTTCCCCCTTGACAATTGGAAGAACAAATGTCTGTTTGAAACCACAATTTTTACGAGGACCGTTATAGCTGCATTTACGCAACATGCCCCCAAAAATTCTAACATACCCTTGAGCCCTCTTGACAAATTGTGAAGAAAAAATGTCTGTTAGAAACCACATTTTTTACAATAGGACCTGTAGTATAGCTGCATTTCACAGCAACATGCCCCCAAAATTCAAAACATGACCCTTGAGCCACTCTTGACAATTGTGAAGAACAAATGTCTGTTAGAAACCACATTTTTTACAATAGGACTTGTAGTATTGCTGCATTTCAAAGCAGCATGACCCAAAAAATTATAAAAATGTCTTCTCAGCCACTGTTAAAAATTGTGAGGGAGAAATGCCACTTAGAAGCCACATTTCTGTTCCAAAGGACCATCATTATAGCTGTATCTCACAGCAACATGACCCCAAAAAATTATAAATATGACTTCTCAGCCACTATTAAAAATTGTGAGGGAGAAATGCCACTTAGAAGCCACATTTCTGTTCTAAAGGACCATGATTATAGCTGTATCTCACAGCACCATGACCCCAAAACCATTGACAATGCGAAAAATTCTAAAGATAAAGTGAGTAAATAGAATACAGTTTTGTCATGAAACCTTGGTGTCTTTTAAGCTCCACACCGCAAAACCAAACAAAAATGGTCTTTTGGGAAAATGAGAAAAAAATTGCAGTAAAAAATGATCATTTTTAAAAAAAAAAAGTTTTTAAAAGGGCTATTCTTTTTGGGAAAAGGAATGTGAAGTAGACCCGGGGAAATAAATTGGGGACCTCCCCAAACGATTAAACTGTGGAAAAACCGGGTTCGTTTTTCTGTAATGACTCCTCCAATTTTGCTGAAGGCCGCTCGATATTTGCGCTGGCTGCTGGGCAGGGAAAAAACACCTCTTTTGGCGAGCAAAGCTCGGGGCCCTTTAATTTCCCTTTTTTGGGTACCCCGAAGTCCCATTGGGTCCGGAAAACATCCAAAAAAAACGGTTTTTGGAAAATGGGAGCTGTTTATGACCATGATCTTAAGGGGTTAGTGTGGGTTGGGATGGTGCCCTCATTACATGGTTGGTTTTGGGTTTGGGAAATAAAAAAAGGTAGAGGTTCCCCCCATTAGGTTCGGCCACATTGCCTGCTTGGCCCCTCTACTGCCCCGTCCAAAAGTCGCTGACGTTGTTTCCAAACCCTGACATTTTTTAAGAACGCGAAGTTAAAAACCAAACAGAGTCTCCCCTTTTTACAATCGCAAAAGGGCTCCATTTCCTGCTTTTTTACTCTCTATTTGGTTTGGGGGGGAAGGAAAGTGCTGATTTTTTTTTTGTACCGGGGGGTCCAGGAGGGTGGCCCCCCCAGGGAACTGTTTTTTCAGTTTGATCAAACCCCCTGCGAGGGTCTTTTTTGGGAAAGGGAAAAAGGGCATCCAAGCACTTTTGTGAGAAGAAGGGGCCTTGATTTCCAAAGCCTCTGGGTTAGGGGCCCCTACAAAGATTTCTTCCCTCTTTCCCCCCTCCGCCCCAATTTTGCAAACCCCAACCTCTTTTCCAAGGCAGGGACGCGGTAACAACGGTTTTCCAGGAATTTCCTCATTCTTTCCCCCTCCCCTCCTCCGCTTTCCCCGGGACAAGCTTTTAACACAGCCCCACTTGCCCCAGAAGGGTGCACCAAGAGAGCTGAGGCGCCGCCTTTGGGACTAGCCCTACCCTTAACCACGCCTAATGAAGACCGATAAAATTGTGAAAAATTTTGGGGCCCTTTTTGGATTTTGACGGGGAGCAAGGCTCCCTGTCTGGGATCTGTGTCCCTTTCCTCCTCCCCTCGTGGTTGGAACCCGATGTTTTTGGGTGTCCAAACAAAACGTCCCGAATTTAAAATCACCACAATGCTCATAAAAGGGGCGGTGCCCTTTTCCGCACTGGGCCAAATTTTGGGGGGCTTCTTTAAAACTGGCAAAATTGGGTGCAGGGGCTCTTTCCCTTCCTCCACCCCTTTGGGGGCTCAAAACCCGGGGGTCCGGCCCCCGCTTGGGTTGTCAGGCCCCCTTTTGTCCCCTTCGTATGGTTTTTAAAGGCATTTTCGCTGCGCCACAATCGTGGAGCCCTGGGGGAGGGTGGAATTTCCCGCGGTGGGTTTCCCCAGGTTTAAAAAAGAGGGGCGGTTGAAAAGGGGAGGCTGGGGTTTTAAAGCTGGGAACGCAGCCAGGCGGGGGCCCGAGCAGGGTGCGAACTGCGGAAGTGCGAACCCAGACCTCGAGCCTTCCTCAGCAGGCAGTCCAACCCGGGGGGCGCTTAAAAAAATTTACGGACGGACCAAAAGGTTCTTGACAGGGCCCCCCGGGGTAAGGGATGTGCCCCAAAGCCAAAACCGGGTTTTTAAAGGGGGCGGCCAGAATTTTTCAACCTTTTATCGCACACCACCTTGCCTGGAAAGGGTTTTTCTTGTCACCCAGTCGGGAGCTTGGTCTCGTTGGGGAAAGGCCCGTCCACACTCCTGTCCGGGGGGTTGGACGGTCCCAAGACAGTTTTAATTTAAAAACACGGCCGGGTTTTTCCCCTGGGCACGTGATGCCACCAAGGGGAACCTTGGGGAAAAAACCCGCCCAAATTTTCCTGGGGTTTTTGAAAACGGTGGCCCCCGGGGCCGAGAGCCCCCCGTCCCCAAAACCAGAAACATCCACCCCAGCTCACTCTTTGGGGAGCAGTCACAGGGGATAAAAATTTGGCCGGCTTACTAGCCCAAATGTTTGATGGAAAATTTTGGACCGGCCCACAGTTTGCAAAAAATGCGTTTAAAAAAATTTAAGATGCCCACTTTGGCTTGCCAGGGCGGGGACGGCTTTCGGGCAAAAAAATTTCCTTTTCGGCATTTTTGGTATTGCGGGGAAAGGGGCCAAATTATGTGGCAAAACCCTTCTGTGTCCACCGGGAAAGGGAAAAAGGGCAAAAATTTCCAAACCCAAAAAGCCTGGAAATTCCCGACATTCAGCTTTTGGGTTTTGGGAGGGGCTGGGGAAAAGCGTTTTTTTATGTTTCCCCAACCTGGCCCAAACAAAAGGGTTTGGCCCTGCTGGGCTCCCCCTTCCCGGCGTGCAGGTAAATCAAACGGTGGAAGGAAAAGGGGGTTTGGGGAGGGCCCCTCTGGTGGTGCGGGTTTGGAAATTTCGGGGGGACGGGGGAAAGGCTGAAGGGGGAGCTAACCCCAACCTGATCAGGGCCCTTTTGAAGACGGGGGCCAGGCTGGGGAAAACCCATTTGGGGGGTAAAGGAGGAGGAGGCGGAAAACAGGGGTGTGACCAGTGGGGGAAAGGGCCCGGGCCCAATGGGGCCCTTTTTTTTTGGCCCAAGGAGTTGCCCCACCATTTCAACTCATCCCATTTCGCTGAAAAGTGACTAGACAGTTGGTGGGTTTTAAACCCCTTTAAAGATTTCTTCCCTCTACTGATGCTGTTTTATGGCAAAGGCCGACAAAATGACTTTGCTGGTAATAAGGCTTGCTCAAAAAAGGGCCCCGGCTTGAGGGGCCCCTGGACCTTTTCGCCCGGCGATAAGTGGGGGGTTTCCACTGACCGGGGGCGGGCGTAATCAAAATCAGCGGACTTCTGCGACCCCCCCCTTTTCCCCCCTTTTTTTAGGGGGGAACCCGTACTAAACCACACCCCCCTTCTTCCCCCCTTTCCAATTGATGAAGCCTCCCCAACTTTTTTCGCTGAAAAAGACCCTCTTTGGGTCCCCAAAGGGCCGCCCACCCATCCAACACGGGGAAAACCTTCGTCGTCCTGACATTCTAAAACCCGGGAGCTGCGGGCTACAAGCAACACACAGAAAGGGCTTTGCCGACCCCCCCCGTTTTTTTCCGATTGCCCGGGCATCCTTCTCCCTCCTCGGGTTTAACATCAGCAAATTGGGGTTTGCAAGCAGACAAAATCATCCTCTTTGGGCCCTTTAACTTTTTTAAAATGCCTTCTGACCCCAACCGCATTTTTTTTCATCAAAAGAGGTCTTCAGAAAATGGATTATCCACAAATGGTGGGACACGAGTTTGACACTTGGGGGCCTTCGCTTCATGTTGGACGGATGCTACGTGCTGATGACGACATTTTGTACCGGACTGGGGGGGGAAAGGCAGGGTTGGGATTTTAAACCCCTGAAAACAGATTGGCGACGCTTTTCGTTCTGAGATTCACAGGGGCCCTGACCCAGTAATTTACAGGGCGAAAGGTCCTGCAACCGACATCCGCTGGCTTTCGTTTGTCGCCAGCACTGGGAAAGGGGCACCTTCTCTCGACCTCTAAACCCCCACAACCCCTCTTGCTTTGCTTACCACCGGGATTTCGCTCCATGTCCAGAAAGATAAAAATTTAAGAAGGGAAAGGAAGAGTTTTTTTACATTCTCTTATTTTAAAAACGGCAAAAACACAGCCCATTCTTAAAACCCTCTAATTTCCTACAGCCAACTAGGGTTAGAAACTGAAATTTTTTTAAACGAAACCTGTGAAATGCGGGCTGGGCGGAAAAAACCGTAAGCAAAATCAACAGTGTTCTTTTTCAGTTTTCCCCCGGGTTTACAAATGCCCATTTGGGCTAGGGAAATTTAATTTGTTTTCAACAAAAAAATCATACAAGTGCGCTATCTGCGCAAACGAGATTCAAAGTTCGCAATAAAACTATTCAAAGTTACACGGGCGAAAAACAGTTTCCAAAAAAAATTTTTCTATTTAAAAATTTTTCGTACAAAAAGGGCCAAAATTTTAAAAAAAAAAATAGGGCCGCACCACCTTTCAAAAACGCTATTAAAAGTTATATGGATAACAAAAAGATGGGTTTTTTGCACCAAAAAAATAAAACCCAAAAGTAACTAAGAAATTTCAAAAATCCAAATTTAAGTAAAAAGTGGGGTTTTTGAAAAAAACTGGGGCGAAACCCAAAATCAATAAAAGCTAATTTTAAATGTTTATAAAGGAAAAAAAAAGAAAAAGGGAAATTTTGCACCAATAAAAAACACATGCAATTACTAAAGGGAAAAATTTTTGTATCCTAATTTAAAAATACAAGATGGGTTTTTTGAAAAAAACTGGGCTGCGCCAAAAAGTGAAAAAAAAAACCAATTAAAAATTTTTTACATAATTAAAAATTAGGTTTTTTTCACCTATAAAATACAACACAATTACTAAAAATTTCTTATCCTGATGTAAGTTAAAAAGGTGGGTATTTGAACAAAACTGGGCTGGCGCCAAAAATGACAAAAACCTAAAATTTAAAAATTTTGTACGGGTAATAAAAGGTGGGTTTTGCACCCATTGACATACACCCGCCCGTGGGCTAGAAAAATTCTGTAACCCGATGTAAAATTTCAAAAAGGGGGGTCTGTGAACAAAACTGGGGTGCGCCCAAAATGAAAAAAAAAATAAATTTAAATTGTGTACATAATAAAAGGTGGGTTTTGCACCTACAAAAATACAACAGCAATTACTAAAAAATTTTTTGTAAACCTGATGTTTAAACAAGGTTGGGGTTTTTTGAACAAAACTGGGGTGTGCCCCAAAAAAAAAAAACCTAAATTTAAATTTTTACGGAAATAAAAAGGTTTGGTTTTTTTTGCACCCTATACATACAACCTGCATTTACTAAAAATTTTGTACCTATGGGAAAATACAAGGGGGGGCTTTTAACAAAACTGGGGTGCGCCCAAATTTTAAAAAAAACCCTAAATTTAAAAAATGTAAACCCTAAATTTTTAAAAGGGGGGTTTGCACCTATAAAAAAGCAAAGCCCAATTTTAGAAAATTTCTGAATCCTGAAGGTAAGTACAAGGTGGGGGCCTTTTAACAAAAACTTTGGGCTTCGCCAAAGTTTAAAAAAACCTTTAAATTTTAAAAATGTACGGGAAAAAATAAAAGGTGGGTTTTTCCCCCAAAGACATACACCTGCATGACTAAAAAAAGTCTTGGGATCCGTATGTAAGTAAAAAGGTGGGGCCCTTTTAATAAAACTGGGGTGCGCCAAACGAAGAAACCCAAAATTAAAAATTTTGTACGGGGTAATAAAAGGGGGTTTTTGCACCCATTACAATTTCACCACAGTGACAAAAAAGTTCTGTACCAATTTTAAGGTTTCAAGGTGGTCTTTGAAACAAAACGGAAAAGCGCCCCAAAATGAAAAAAAAAACATAATTAAATTGTTTTACGGATATAAAAAGGGGGGGTTTTTCACCCAAAAAAAATGCAACACAAAATTTTTTTAAAAAATTTTTTGTATCCTGATGTAAGTAAAAAGGGGGGTCTTTTGAACAAAACTGGGCTTTCCCAAAGTGAAAAAAAATAATTCAAAAGTGTTTCGGGTAAAAAAAGGTGGGTTATTGGGACCTTTTGAAATACACCTGCAATTTACTTTGAAAAAATTCTTTTATCCCCATTGTTTAAATAAAAGGTGGTTCTTTGAACCCAAAAATTGGGTGCGCCAAAGTGAAAAAAAAACCCTTTTTAATTGTGTACGGATAATAAAAGGTGGGGTTTTGCACCTATAAAAAAACAAAAGCAATTTTCTAAAAATTTCTGTACCCCGATTAAGTACAAAAGGGGGCTTTGAAAAAAAAACCCGGGGTGCGCCAAAGGAAAAAAAAAACTAAAATTTAAAATTTTGACGGATAATAAAAATGTTTTTTTTGCACCTTGACATACACCTGCATTGACTAAAAAGTTCTGTATCCTATTTTAAATAAAAAGGGGGGTCTTTTTAAAAAAACGGGCTTCAAAAAAATACAAAAGGGGGGACCCCTTTCCCCCCCAAAAAAATGTTTAAAAAAAAAAACCTTTAAATGCAGGTTCAAAGCAGAGTCTGGGATGCCAAAATGACAGGAAGCGCCGAAAATGGCGCGATAGTAATAGATTATGCGCAGATTCTCACCTAAATTATCGCGTGATCGGAAAATTCCGATCAACCTAAAAAACCGTGCCGATTTCAACTTTGTCGATTAAAATCGCTCAACACTAATCTTGTTATATAGTGTATGTAAACTTCTGTTTTCAACTGTAGCCATCACTGTCCTTGTCCTAGCGTGGGGTAGCCGGGGCAGTAGTGGCACTGGCACTGCACACTTGGGGAGTCTCCCACACCGCTGAGATAGCTGGCAAGTCTCTTGGGCACTGAACAACATTCGGATTGTGCGGTCTCAGAGTTTGTGCCAGCTGTAATGTACAGCCGGGCTTCTTCTATAGCGGACGAGAACAAAGCTTGCTCCGATCCTGGTCATTTAACCCTCTAGATTTGGCGGTGAATAGCCACCACAGCATGTAGCAGGTTAACAGACGAAGGGGCTCCCTCTGTCACCCATGGAACACTTACAACATGATTGCAGGGTGCCATGGCAGCCAGAGGCATCTCGGTCTGCCATATACAAGAGCTATTAGGTTCTGCTACAGATAGGCACCTGTCACATACACTGTAAGGGTGTGTTCACATGGCACATTTGCGGGGCGCTGCAATACGCGGAAATACACCTCGCAAATACGGTAATATATGACTCATTGAGACCTATGATTAGCTGCCATCTTACCTGCCGTGAATGTCAGTGGGAGCCCTACAGAAGTACACGCTGGCCAGCACATACTTCTGAAGCAACAGGCATATTGCAGGCATAATGCGGCACATACAGTACGCGCCGCTATACGCCTGCAATGCGCCATGTGAACATACCCTAATATATAGCAATGTATGTATTATAAAAACGATCCGGCGATCGCATAGTCTATTCTCATATAAAGACTGAAAAAAAGTAAAAAGCAAATAAAGAAATTTTTTAACAAATTAAACGATAAAATCTATAAAATCATGTTGTGTAATTCGTAGAGTGAACATTGCAAAAAAAATTAAAAAACATGCCAGAATTGCATTTTTTCATCCAATTCTAGCTACGCCACTGGTCTCACTGGTGTTGGGTTTCACATGCAGGCCAGTGAGACTGGCGATTGGCTCATATTAACGTTGTTTTTTATGGCATTGACTGTTTATTATAAATTACATGTAATCTGTATTCTCCAAGCCTTTACAATTCCAGTGATACCAAAGGTCTAGAGTTTTCAATATGGTTTAGTACTTTAAAAAAATTGAAACATTTTTTTAAACTTCCGTTGCAGAGCCATTTTCTACGACTTTACTACTTTTTTTTTTTCCATCTATGGGTCTGAGGGAGGGCTGAGTTTTCTGAGGGGCTGAAGTGTAGTTTCTATTGGTTCTTTTTTGGGATACATGGGAACTTTTGATCATTTTTTATTCCAATTATTTGGGTACATGAAATGACCAAAAAAAACTGAATGTTGGCTTTGGGAATTTTTTTTTCTACAGTCTTTATCGTTTGGGATAAATGTTAATAGTTTGGACTTTTACAGCCGTGACCATACTGATTATGTGAAACTTTTCAGTTTGCTCTATTTTTTATTTTTTTTTTTTTAACTGGCAAAAAGGGGATGTTTTGAACTTTTAAATGTATTTTATTATTGCTTTTTTTTTAACTTAATTTATTACTTCTATTCCCCATAGTGTGCTTGACTACTAAGGGGTGTGATCGCTTGAACACTGTTCTGCAATAATAAAATATTGCAGAATATTGTGCACATGTGGCTCTCCTATTACATCCTGCCTTTGGTAGGGTGTAATTGGAGTAGTAATTTGGCAGCCGTGGAGGCCTTCATTAGGCCTTGGGTGCAATAACAACTAATTGGCGAGTTGGCTGATTGGGGCAACAGTATGCAGAACCATTCCATGATCCAATAGATGTCATGGACATGGCATCTAATGGGCTAAAAGGCCCACTCCATGCTGCCTCATCGACCACATGATGTAATTGTACATCATGCGTCAATAAGGCTTTAAGGCAGAGGCGCACAATATTTTCTGGTCCAAGAGCCACATTCTCATATTGTACCTTTCTCATGGGCCACAGTAAATCTTAGAAGAATACAATAAAATAATGACAGATGCTGTTCCTAGGGATGAAGCGGTTGCTCGTGAATACAATGGCGTCATCTGTACCAGAGCAACCTATACACATAATTCGCCAGGTAAGTTCTCCAAAACTGCTTTAGCTTAAGTCACAAACTGCTGGAAACAGTAGACCTCTTTTATTAAAACTGTCGAACAGTAAGGCTATGTTCACACGGCTTAAATTGGGCCGCATTTTGCAGCGTTTGTAGAGGCATACTGCGCTCTAATATGAGCGAAATGCGCCCCAGTCATTACGGTAATCCATAGTTCTTATAGAGAACTATGTATGACGCCTCCTCTCCCTGGGCGTACAATATGACACGCGGAGAGATAAGTGACATGTCATTTATTCACGCGCTGCGGGTAATGACAGTCTATGGGCCCCCCCCGCATCGCGGCAGTAAGCGCCGAACACCCGGCGTAATTGCGGGGCGTGCTGTACGCCCTGCAATTACGCCGGGTGAACTTAGCCTAAGACTGTACTTGTTGGCCATAGCGACTGTCATAGAATGGGAATATCGAGAGGCACACAATAAAGAAGGCAGATAATTTGTTCCCAATTCGACCTCAATTATGCATCATGAAAAGGGGAAATCACACGAGTGGACTCTAGGGCACAATTCGTCTCGGACACACACTACCAGCCCTACCACTAGATGGCAACAAGGCAAAACTGTCAAAGTTTTAAGCTTTAATATACAGGTACAGTGCCTAATTGAGGGCTGGGACGATGGGGAGGCAAAGGTAGGCCACCAACTATGGCGCCACTTCATCCCAGACAGATAAAGGGGAGCAAAAAGGTATGGAGTGGACTGAATTTTCCATGGGGGGCAATATATGCCTTATTTGCCTTGTGCACCAGAATACCTTATTTCAGTCCTGGCTTAGTTACAAAAATGACAAAATAACAAATGAAAATAAAAATGTTAAAAAAAAGTATAAAAACAAATGGGATAAAACAACAAAAAAACAGAACAAAAAGGTCCCGCTAAGGAGTGCAGCATTGAAGATAAGTGAACAATCCTACTCTTGGTGGTAGCTCCTGGATCTGACAATGGTCTTTGACGACCCAAGATGTCTTATGGAAACTCAAAAAGAAAACAGCACCTCCTCCTGCATAGGCTAGTCACATGCAGGGGACACTAAGAAAGTTTCAGTTATAACTCCTCATAGGAGTCTCCTACCCAAATATCATGACCGCCAAGTTCCATAGTATGAATTTACCAACCCAGACATACCAAATATGAATATGATAGGTTCATAGTTTGGGCCGATTTCCATTTCTGTGGTTCTCTAAGCCTAAAATTCATGAGGTATGGCTGGGTTCCTGGGCCATAATCTCATAAATGAGTTACAGAAAACATAGATTATGGCAAAGATTTTTTTGATGTATACATTTGTTACATTGTCCTATGCCATGTGCTAAGCTATTGTATTTGCTGAGAGTCCCTGGTGACATATATTCTGGCATGATTTTACCTTTGTCCCACTTGTCCTAATTAACACGTCCATGCTAATTGGCATAGTTGACAAAAGGACTCACTAGAATAGTGCTGCTAAATAAGCACCACTGATATCAATGACTGCAGGAATTTCATAAAAAGACATGATACATAACATCCAATATTTATATACAAAACAATAAGGCAAACTGAATTTAAACATTTGACCCCATAGGCTCATTTTACTTACAAATGACCACATTTGACCCCAGAGGCTCATTTTCCTTATAGCAACCAATCAGACCTCACCTATCATTTCTCCAGAGCAGTTTAGCCTCTTAAAGAGTACCTATCAAGACCACACAAACATTTATAGTAGATCAAATTATACGACTTTCCTCAAATTCATGTCGCTAGAAAATTAGAGTATTTACCTCAGTTTTTCAGGCAAATAGGTTTTACTTTGTCACGCAGAGATCACACTCTGGTAAGATTCCTTCTATGGGAGATACCAACTGTGCAGGGGGAGCTGAGGACACAACTGCTTATACAGGGTTAATCACTGTGAGTCTCTAACTGTGCATACACTGCAGCAGGCACAGCACACTGAGGACATATGTGTGACAGGATTTACCTGTTGCTTCCAGCCTTCTCTTCCATAGTACACAGGCATCTATACAACACTGTTGCTAGTATAATAAAATTAGTTTTACTAAGCTGTCAACAAAGTGATCTATGTGCAGTCAGGCGCTGACTTGAACCCGCTTCAGTCCTGCTTTCATTTCCCTAATTAAACATATTTGAGAAAGTGTTAATGGTTCAGTCTTCTATTTCCTCAGAAGGTTTTCAGAGGTGATAGTTCCTCTTTAAAGGGTTAGTACCATTATAAAGAATGATTTTCACAATGTTTTAACAAATTTGTGGTGTAGTTTTTCAATCAAATATGTTCAATTTGCTTAATTAATCTGAAGCAGACTTCCCCGACTTCCTCTGCTGTTACTCCCTGTCAATGTATTTGACAGAGTGGGTACCCATTTTCTAATATAGATTGATAGCAAATATCTTTTTGTACTATTATAACACAGTTTTAGTCATTTAATAAAAAGTGAAGTTAAAACTGTAAAAGTTTAGATAACCACTGGGGATTGGAAGAATCTGTAGCACTTGGTACTTACATAGTTACATAGTTAGTACAGTTGAAAAAAGACGCCTGTCCATCAAGTTTAACCAAGGGCGAGGGAAAAGTGGGTGAAGGGAGGGAGACAAGGATTTTAAGCCCAGCCTCCCCACTGGTTAATGCCCTGAAACCCACATGGCAAGAACCAATCTGCTCCAGGGGAGACCCCAGCTCTGAACCGAGAACCGCCACCAGCCAGATCCAGAATTTTACATAGCTACGTACCCATTAATATTCTTTAGTTTTAAGTGGATATCTAAGCCTTTCTTGAAACTCCCAACTGTTTCTGCTGTGACCAGCTCCTCAGGCAGACTATTCCACAGATTTACAGTTCTTACAGTGAAGAATGCTTTTATTCTTTGGAGATTGAATGCTTTTTTCTCTAGCCGAAGGGAATGTCCCCTTGTCTTTTGAGGGGGTTTTTCATTAAATAATTTTTCCCCTTTTTTATAGGGACAATTTATATACCTACTTACATAAATTAATCTTGTCCCCCCTCGAAGCCGTCTTTTCTCAAGACTTAATAAGTTCAATTCTACTAACCTCTCCTCATAACTAAGATGCTCCATTCCCCTTATAAGTTTGGTTGCTGGTCTTTGTACTCTCTCTAGCTCCATTACATCTTTTCTATAAACTGGAGCCCAGAACTGAACAGCATATTCTAAGTGAGTTTGCACCAATGCTTTGTACAGTGGTAGAATTACATCCTTGTCCCGCGAGTCCATGCCTCTTTTAATACACGCCAATATCCTACTTACGTTAGAGGCAGCTGATTGACACTGCATGCTGTTCTGTAGTCTATGACACACACCTATAGTTCAATATGGGCTAACAACAACCTAACCAGCGGTCAGGAAACCAATTTATTTACACCTAAAAAAACCTGATCACAACACAATGTATGAAAAAATTAAAAAATCTTTATTTAAATAACTAATAATAAAATTCCATAAAAAATGGCAAAAACACTGCACCAAGACGTGTAATTACCTCTACCCAAGCCACAAATAAACAATCTATGACTATGCCTCAATGTTTAACCTAACAAGGACCTCAGCAATAAATACATTTCATATACATTAATAATACCTGACCTTAGATTTCAGATAGTGAGTATCAGATAGTACCAACAGCAGGGGCAGAAGTACAAACACGCACCCCGACGCGCATTTCGCTTTAATGCTTCGTTCGGAGGTGTAGTCTGTAGTCTATGATCTAGCCCAGATCTTTCTCAACAAGCAATTCTCCAAGTATTTCTCTCCCTAGGACATATGACACCTGCAGATTAAGATTACTTCATAAGTGTATCAATAAACACTGGTTGTTTATTAAAGTAACAAAGAATGTCAGGTTAAAATAGAAAGAGGACAACACGTTTCACGCTAATTCAACGCTTCATTGGGTCCAGTAGCAGAATGACCAAAAACAGATACATTTGAACATCAAAAATTTTCATGGGTGAAACTATCTGTGGATCTGTGAATACGATACCTTGCAGGGCTCTCCATGGTTATAAATAAATAAATAAAAAAAGAAAAAAGGATTCAAGTACAATAAAAAGATTCTACAGAAATATACAGCATTTTCAAAAATGCAATAAAAATATATATGGTAGTATAATACATAGAAACATCGAAAGTGACAGAAAATGCGCTAAAAACATGTAGAAAAACTGTCTTGGTCTAAGACTTTCTTTGTTGCCCATAGCAACCAATCACAGTTTTCCTTAGATTTCATCTAGTGCTCTGAAAGAATGAAACGGGCTCTCTGATTGGTTGCTATGGAAAGAAAGTCTTAGACCAAGACAGTTTTCATACTTGTCCCCCATAGTGTCAAAGCTGTCAATCAAAATAAAGCTTTCTGTTAGGGTGCTTTCACATGGAGCAATTTTGGTGTATTTTTTTTTACGTGTTTTTGACACTTATTTGCAGAAATGCACAACATTAATTGCTGTGTATATCTGCAAAAAACAATTGTGAAAAATGCACCAAAAACGTTTTGTGTGAAAGCACCCTTCGGAGGATCAGTGTAATGAGACAGTAGTGATCACAGGTAAATTCTAAAAGTATAACGAACTACTGGTGTCTAGGTTGGCATAGAAAGAGGCTGCTAATTGTACTGATTACACACTGATTCACAGTTGTACCTGTATCATACAACCTACTTAGGTTAGTATCACTAACTTGTATTTCCAATTTGACTGAACCTTACTACACTAAAAGAGCATCTTCCTGTGCATTCCTACACTCAATTTTAATCATCAAAGTAGTGATGTTTTATAGAGAGTAATAAAGTTTAAAACATTTTATAATTACAATTGAAAGAAAAATTAGAACCTCAAAATTTTCCTGCATTTCAAAGTAGCAGAAATGCTTTTCCAAAAAATTCTTATGTCCCCTTTGACTGTTTTTTAGTGCTTGTAGAGTGCTGCTGATGTTGTGTTGTGTTTGCATTGCTTTTGGCTGCCACACCAGCGTGCACCTATATACTTATTTTTCAAAATGAATGTGCTGACCATATTTTGTTTTTAGCTTGCACTTTGGCAATCCCCTTTTTTCCATTATATTATATGGTATGATCAATGAAACCATTAAAAAGTACATCTTGTCCTGCAAAAAACAAGCCCTCATACAACTATATAGAAGGAAAAATAAAAAATGTATGGCTCTCAGGGGGTGGAGGAAAAAAAACAAAAAAAAATCCAAATATTGCTGTAACATTAAGAGCTTAATCCATACGTGCCAATTCTCCCAGGAGACTTCCAATTACGATATTGGCCATTCAATGACTTATTATATAGATGCACTCCAGCATGCCTTATCAGGATGACTTCTTCCTTCAACATACACTCACCGGCCACTTTATTAGGTACACCTGTCCAACTGCTCGTTAACACTTAATTTCTAATCAGCCAATCACATGGCGGCAACTCAGTGCATTTAGGCATGTAGACATGGTCAAGACAATCTCCTGCAGTTCAAACCGAGCATCAGTATGGGGAAGAAAGGTGATTTGAGTGCCTTTGAACGTGGCATGGTTGTTGGTGCCAGAAGGGCTGGTCTGAGTATTTCAGAAACTGCTGATCTCCTGGGATTTTCACGCACAACCATCTCTAGGGTTTACAGAGAATGGTCCGAAAAAGAAAAAACATCCAGTGAGCGGCAGTCCTGTGGGCGGAAATGCCTTGTTGATGCCAGAGGTCAAAGGAGAATGGGCAGACTGGTTCGAACTGATAGAAAGGCAACAGTGACTCAAATAGCCACCCATTACAACCAAGGTAGGCAGAAGAGCATCTCTGAACGCACAGTACGGCGAACTTTGAGGCAGATGGGCTACAGCAGCAGAAGACCACTACCGGGTGCCACTCCTTTCAGCTAAGAACAGGAAACTGAGGCTCCAATTTGCCCAAGCTCATCGAAATTGGACAGTAGAAGATTGGAAAAACGTTGCCTGGTCTGAGAAGTCTCGATTTCTGCTGCGACATTCGGATGGTAGGGTCAGAATTTGGCGTCAACAACATGAAAGCATGGATCCATCCTGCCTTGTATCAACGGTTCAGGCTGGTGGTGGTGGTGTCATGGTGTGGGGAATATTTTCTTGGCACTCTTTGGGCCCCTTGGTACCAATTGAGCATCGTTGCAACACCTTGTGGAATCTATGCCACGAAGAATTGAGGCAGTCCTGAAGGCAAAAGGGGGTCCAACCCGTTACTAGCATGGTGTACCTAATAAAGTGTCCGGGAGTGTATATAATACATCAGTTCAGAAATACACTTAGGCCTGGTCAATTGGTTATTTCAATTATTCTTGTTTCAAATAGCACATACAGTTCATCATCACATTTTGTGGAATGGATGCAGCAAGCTGATGTGATGGTCAGCTCTTTGGCTTAACGGGCTTAAAGAAATTGCTCAACAAAATGAATGACCATTAAAGGAATGGACTGATGCATTGCCATGTTTGTCTATTATGTTTCTTTTCCACAAAATGTGATGATGGCCAAGCCTAAGTGTATTGCTGAACTTTCCCAGGAGAGCCAACTGCTCTTTATACAGTAAAGTAGTAGTGCTAGTAGTGTCAGTGACTATACTGTATAATATACTGTAGCTGTGAATGTGCGCACAGCCTTTTCTGCACCTTAGTGGTGCGTGCTGTTTGCTCCTATTGTGCACCACTCTTGTCCTCTTCATTGCCAGCTCCCTGTCTTACATCATTTCTACCTGTGAAGAAAAACCTCTGAAGAGGCATCACTCAGCTTTCCTGGACACAGAATAGGCTAATAATATCCAGCGGCCGGTGAAGCTTTCCTCCGGAGCTATAACACAATAGCTGAAGAGTGGGGTTTGTGTTAAAAAGGCGGTGTGGTTTATACAAATTTTAGGGAGATGCAAATAGTGGATAGCAGCTCAAAATCTACCTGAAGGACACTTTTAAAAGTATGAGCTAATGGCATGTTTTCCTATTCCAATTTATTTTCCATTGTTGCATAATATCAATATCCTTTAGAGTAGGGGTGTCAAACTAATTTTCACTGAGGGCCAAATCAGCATTATGGTGACCAAAGGGCCATGCTGCACCACACGGTCAGTAAAAGGCCACAATGTCCTTAAAGGGGTATTCTCATCACATTGATTAGCTTTAAAGGGTTTTTACCACGATAAAAAATGATGGTACATTGCTAGGATATGCCATCATTGTCTGATAGGTGCGGGTTCCACCTCTGGGACCCGTATCCTATCTCGCGAATGGGCCCCGAAAGTCACAGCGTCTAAAAAAGTGTCAAATTGATCAGTGTATAATAGATCAGGCATACGTTTAGATACTTTTGTCTAAATTAACACCTTTGATTAGTTGTCTTAGTTTGTGTCAATAATTCTGCAAAATGTTGGCGCATTTATTGGTGCACCAGACACACACTAAGCCCCACTCCTTACAGTGAACCCTTTTTATGTAAACCGCATAAAAGCATACCTTCCAACTTTTAAGATTGTGAAAGACGGACACCTAGGGCGACATGTATGAACATTGGCGCTGACAGGCCAGTTCTAAACAGCTCTAAGGCAGAATAGACTGTGCCAGAATGTATGAACCTGTTCTTCTGCAGGTCATACATACAGGCGCAGTCTAGTGCTAATACGACAAATCAGGCTCAGGCACCACCTTTAACTTGGTCTGGCTGTTCTGTTTGGTGTCAAAGAATCATAAATGTGTCTACTTCTATGAATTTGGTGCGACGCCCCCAGAAACCACCAAATCTTTGACAAATTAAAAAGTGTCTTTGGCGCATTACAAAGGGACTTATCGCGCCAAAGTTTGGAGTGCGCCTGTTCATACATTCTTTTGGCTCAAAGTACACCAGAAAACTGGTGCAGCCCCGTTCATACATATCGCCCTAAGGGTTTACCATTTAAAGGATCCAATTTTTATTGTATAGTGATAGACTTGAATAAGTTTTAATTAAAATGTAATATAAATATCATCGGAATATTGAGATTTTTATGGCCTCCATTTCACAAAATCATGCAGTAGTATTAAAGCTGCAGTCTAATATACAGTTAGGAACTAGACAGGTAGTTTTTGGAGCCATATAGTAAGTTTATTAATGCAAATCTATTTCCCATGTGAAAAAGAGGGGCATCCAAAGAGCAGACAGGGGCAGAGGGACATGAGTTAAAAATAGGGACTGTCCCTCTAAAAGAGGAACACTTAGGAGGTATGCAAAAGTGGTTAAAACCTGTCTAAACAGATGTGTTGTAAAGCATGTAGCCAGCATTGTGGTGCATATTATGCTATAATTCTGGCATAATTGTCATAGTAAATTTGTCCTGTTGCTTCTGTTTTATTCCATAAGTTACACAGCAATGGAGAACTTTGGCAGAGCCTAGAGTCCAGGAAATTGATGAGCAAACACTTGCTTCGACTACTTGCCACTGACTTGACAGTTTTCTCTATATTCACAATATATTCACAATAATAGGAAACTGTCAGTAAGTGGCAAGTGGGCAGGGCAAGCAGCTACCTATGAATATTGTGGACTGATGTCTGGCACCACAGGCCACCAGATTTATAACATAATGTCTCCAAAACTGCTTTAAACTATGGAATAAGTCACAGACCACTGGAAACATCGAGGACAGCATAAGCAAAGGGACAGTTTTCTGTCATTGGATAGTGTGGCCCATCACATTGTGCTGTGGCGTCCTATGTATTTTAGTTATACCCCTGCACTGCTCCAATTACTTTGCAGCATTGCCATGTAAGAGGCAGAACTACAGCTGTAGTGATAGTCTTCGCAGCTGCTTTTGGACCCACAGCATCTGAAGTTCTTAGGCTGTCCAGCCCAACAATGCAGTGTTCTGTTGTTGTACGTTTTTCAGTTCCCCAATCTCCGCGATCAAGACACTAGCTAGTTTTGGCAGTGGGATGCTTCGGACCATTAACCCCTTTTTTGAGCTGGACATAAACTTTTCCCCAGTGTCGATAAGGGTTTGTGCGGGGTCATTCCGTCCTGCTCAAGGCAGTAGGTGCAGCTGTAATTGAAAACGGCACCCGAGGTAACAGATGGAATAGAGGGGCTCATTCTGTGCTTTTTAAACCCCTTGAAAGGCAGCGAGGCGGCCTCAAAATAATTGCAAACGGGGCGCGCACCGTTCTCATCTGATCGGGGCCCCTGCGGCGAGATCATGGGGCCCTGATCGGTTTACATGGTAGCTGGACGCAGTCTGAAGGCTTCCATTGCCGCTATTTTTTTTTCATTTTACTACTTCTTGCCCCAGGCATTCAGTAGTAAGACCGCCATCTTTGTACACCCAAATCTATTGTCTATACAAAGCAATAGGCTGTATAAACGATCGTGCCCCCTAGTGGAAAGCAAAAAAAAAAAAAAAAACAAAGGGCATTCTTACAATTGGAAAGGCCCCTTTCGGTAGGAAAATTTTTGGGTCTTTTCCCGGAGTTCCCTTGGTGGGGGAAAATCTCCCAATCCCCCCTTTGGAAAGGTTAGGGTGGTGTTTATCTGGTGGCCTACCCCTTAAATAAGTCACCCACCCGGGGATGGGTATGCATCCCCTTTACATTTCATTGAGTTTTCGGTAATAATTACAAAACCCGCCACTCACCTTTGGGCTTCGGGCAAACACGTGGGGCTGGACCATCGCTTTTCGACTCCTTATCACTCTATTGAAAATCCTTTGTCCCTTTGCACTATTGTTTCGGGCCTGGGCCTATGGGGTTTTTAAGTTACCCCCCTGAGGCCGGTCAGATCTCATTTTCCCCACAACAGAGGTTAGCCCGGGGGGGCCTTGTGAAAAAAAAGTCCTTTCTTTTGTAAAGCTGCCTGCACTTTTGGGGTTTGAGGGGGGACAGGGTTCGGCGTCTTCACCCCCTAAATGCCGACTTGGTTGGGACCACAAGCAAAAAGCTCGGGGGGCCCCTTTTCTTTCCAAGGCTTGAGAAATTTAAATTGTGATTTATTTGATAGGGCTTCCTTTACCGGGCTGGTGGGACCCTATTTTGACGTCCCCCCCTTTCAACTCCCTCGGGGGCCCCCTGCCATTTTGCCAGGAAATTGCTCTCCACCGTGGGTATAAGACAGGACCGACCCCCGGACAAAATCCCTTTAAAACCCGGGCTGCCCGTTATAGACTCTCGCTTGCGCTTCCTGCGTTTTAAAGAGTGCCCCTTAACAATTGGGGGTCCCTTGAGCTTCGCTGTGTAATTGTGTCACTGTCAAAAAATTTTATGGGGTGTGATTCACTCCCCCAGTCTCTTTGCAATTCCATAGCCCCCTGGATGTCTCCCAAAAAGTAATTCAAAAGGGGAAAACCCTTGGAGGCTTGGGAACCTCTTAATAGAAAAAAACAGATAAGGTAAAAGGTATTCCCAATCCGGCCATCCTTCTCGATACCTTTTCAACATGGCCTTTAAGGTTTGTTGAAACTTTCCCCACTAAGCCATCTGTTGGGGGTGATAAAAGAGGTGCGTGTTGGGTACCTTCAGCACCTTAACGGTTTCCCGCATAATTTTGACATGAAGGGGGTCCCCTTGACCCTTTCGGGATCTCCTTCGGTGTCCGTTCTGGAAAATATGTCCCACAATTTTTTCCTAGAAATCACCTTGGGGAAGCATTTCTTAGGGGAACAGTTTCAGGGTATTGGTGGCTAGCCATGCGCAAGAATATACTGGTGCCCCTAGCCGATTTTACCAGGGGTCCCTCAAAAACCTGGCGACCCTCTAAAAAGGAGTTTCAATAATAGGAGGGGTATGAGAGCGCTAGGAACTGGGGCCGGGGAGGTTTTGGGCACTGGGGACAGGACTGGCAAAAAATTTGGGATTTCACGGTGTCCCGGGCCCAGTAAAATTGGGTTAAAATTTCTTTCTCGGTCTTGTCGCCCCCAAGTGCCCCCCCCAACACATGACGTGGGCCAGACCCCATTACTTTTCGTGGGTTGGTTTTGGACAAAAGCTTCCCGACTTTCCTCGCGGATTTTGGTAATCCCGTACAACAGGTTTCCTTTTAAACCAAAGTGGGGAAATTCTCCTCTGCCCCTGGCTTTTGAGGAACCCCATCAGCATTTACCACACTATTGAAGCCCCTCTTGGGGTCTCGCCCTGATTTGAGCTGCCCCAAAGTTTCCCCGGGAGCCCCCTAGGTCGGAAACGGTCTGTCGGGGTTGGCCCCTCCTCGTCCCTACCTGCCCGAGAAGGGGAAAACTCGGGGGCCACGTTGGGGTCGGGCTTCGGGCGTCGGGGGGCTTCCCTTGGACGGTATTTCCCCCACAATCCCCAAAAGGAGGGCGTCCCGGCCTTTTATACTTCATTAGAAAACCCTGCACAAGCCTACATGGTGGTTTTTGTACCCTTACTGGAGTTTAACATGCTTGGGCCCGGGTACACCTTGGTATCTCAGTATGCATGTGCCCCCCCAAGGTTTTTCAGGGGACCAACACATGCGGGTACGGGCCGTCGGAGAGTGCCCAAAACTTGAGTCCCAAAAGCCCCATGAGAGGGCTGCCATTCCCCCGAGGGGACAGAGGGAAAGCCCGGGTGTGTCCAACCAGTGTGATGACGGAAGCCCCAAAAGGGAAAAGTGGCCCCCCAAGGGAACAGCCCATGGCCCGACCCGGGGGGCACCGGGCCGCCACATCCCCACGGGCATCTCCAGCAGATAAGTCCCGGACAGGGGGTGGGGGGCGGCTTGGGGGCCCTGGCCTGGGGACAGCGTCTTGGGGCTTAGTAACCCCTTCTTTGGCTTCCTGAGTCGTCTGGGTCTCCCGTAGGGAGAGGCAAAGGGTCCTGGATAGCCAGGGAAATTTCTCCATGGTGATATCTCCCCCTTTTCCGATCAAGTCCCCGCCGTCGGGGGGTTTCCCTTGGCCACCCAGCATTCCCTGGTTTGGGAAGAGCGTAAATAAAGGGCCTCATGACCCTCTCTCCATCTGGGTGGGGAAACAAACCTCGGCTCGCGATTTTGGAAAAGGTGCAGGAGATCAAAATTTGGGCCCTTGGGGGCCGGTCCCTCCTGTTCCCCCTGATGCACCCTTTGTCCCCCGTACTGTGACCGTAAACCCCCCAGGCGCGCAAAATCTCCGACTTGAGTCGAGGGTATTCCCTGGCACCCTGCGAGAAAATATGTAAGTTTTTTGGGTCCCCGGGAGAAACGGGGAAGGACCTCTCCCCCCTTCGGAGGGGTAGTCTCCCCCGTTAGCAACCGTCAAAACGGTAAGGGAAGGTTTCCCACGTGCTTTGGGGTATCTTCTCAGGGCGTTTACCTTCCCGCCTGCGCCCGTTTCGGGACGTGGTGTAGCGGGGCCCCTTCCCCCGGATCGTTCCCCTGATGGCCTTTTGCCAAATCAGGAGTGGTTGTTTGCTGCTGTGACCGACGGATCAGCGGGGCCCTGTTGCTTTTGGGGCGCTACCTGCACCAGGTGCTTCGCGCTCCTCATTTGTTTTTGGGGTTTTTAATGTAGCCCCTTTAAATCCAGGACATGCACCCTCTTACACCAGGATGTTGCCCGCATCCGAGACACCCAATTGTGGGTTAGCTCAAAAGGAGGCAGTCCTTAAACGTGAAACTGCAGATTTATTTTCAACAGTCACAAAACCCAAGAAAATCATAATGCGGGGCTTGCTTCACCCAAACAAAAATAACTTTAAGTCCGTGTTATCGGTCCTTTTCCCGTACACGGTTCCCGGGGTTTAAACCAAACCCGTGTGCAGGTTCTGTAGTCCTTTTTAGGGTTTTGAAAGGGCCCAGCTCTGGTCTTCACTACCCCACCCCACTGAGCAGGGTCTGACAGAAATGGACCAACCCCCTTTACCTGAGTGCTGGCTTATATAGGGTGGTAAGCCCGGACTGGATGTGGGGGCCCTCCCACCAACTTACAGACGCCCCAAATAAAGCCCGACCCGGATCACGGAATTACTGCCATACAAAACAAAAAAAAAAACCCCGTTCGGGCCTTTTGTGCTGCACCAGAATCGGGTTTTTTCCCGATCTTGGGCAGATCGGTGAAAATAAGTCCGTCAACTACCGCCCCCTTGTGTTTCCCTACATACCCCCCCCCTCTGACCAAACCCGGGGGACGGGGCCCTTCACCCCTTTTTGCTATGTACCCTAAAATAGGGCTCTGCTTTCCCCTGCAGCTTCCCCGGCCTGTGCTCTCTGAAAAATTAAAATTTGCAGGGCCCAGAAAAAAGGGGCCCCGGCATTGTTGCCCTTTTTTTTCCCTTAACCATTCAAAGGGGGGGGGATCAGTCACAGCAAAATTTCCGCCCCAGAAGGTAATATGGAGAAATCGGTGCCCATTTAATACCCAAGCTTCCCCTTTCTCGTTATGGCATAATTACGCTCTGGGGGGACAGTTCCTGCTGAGAAAACACAGGGGGATGCTCCCCCCCCTTGACAACGGGGGCTTCGGCTCCTAGTCCGACCTTGGGCATCCGTTTGCACCAAAATTCCCGTGGAAGTCTGGGGTGACAAAAAACCGACTGTCAAAGGGTATTTCAATTTTTGGGAAAGGCCTCCTCGCCTCTGGGGCCCCTTTGATCATGTTGGATTGTCCCCTTTGTAGGCCTCAAGGGTGCTCCCAATCTCGGCAAACTTGGGGGGGTTTAAAACCCCGATAAAAACCCACGATTCCAAAAAACGTCTCATGTTTTTATTAAGGGCGGGGCCAGTTCTGGGGGCCCTTAAATCTTAGTTACCTGGGGTTTTATCACTCCTCTTCCCACATTACAAAGTTGGGCCCCTTTCCATCCCTAGGCGATTATGGGATTTAGGTAAAACCCCCCTTTTCCCTTTTCGCATCCGGGGCGCCTGGACCTTTTCAAGGGACTTCCCTCCGGGCTGAAAAACACGAATCGTTAGGTCGTGCGCTATGCCCTTGGGAACCCAAAATCCTGTCCATGGCCTCTGGAAAGTGGCGGGGGCCCCCTTTCAACCCAAAGGCGGGTTTTTCATATTGGAAGGACCCCTTCCGGTGGGAAAATGCCGTCTTTTCCCCCGGGTTCCTTTGGTAGGGGAATCTGCAATTTTCCCCTTGGGAAGTTGGGTGGTGATATATCTGGCTGGCCCTATCCTCTCATTAATCTCATCCATCCGGGGGATGGGGTTTTCATCCCCCTTTGACACTTATTGAGCTTGCGGTAATCATTACAGAAACCCCCACTCCCGTTGGGCTTTGGGACTAACACGATGGGGGTGACCATCCCCTTTTCACTCCTTATCACTCCTAATCTGAAATCCTTTGTACCCCCTTTGCCACTATCGTCTTCGGGCCCCGGGAACCTATAGGGTTTAAGCTTACCCTCACCTGAGGCCCGGTCCGATTTGTTTCCCAAAAGGTTAGTCCCGGGGTCTGTGAACAAATCCCTATTCTTTTTTAACGCTGCCTGCATGTTGGGGTTTGAGAAGGGGACAGGGTCTCGGCGATCTTCACCCCCTCAATCGCCCACTCTGGTTGGGACCAAAAAACAAGAAAACCTCCGGGGGGGTCCCTTTTCTTTCCAAGGCTTGGGAAGTTAATGTGATATATTTGATAGGGGTTCCTTTACCGGGCTGGTGGACCCCCCCCTTTGTTGAGTCCCCCACCTTTTCAACTACCTGTAGGGACCCCGCCAATTTTGCCCCGGAAAATTGCTTCCACCGTGGGTACTAAGACAGGAACCCCATCCCCCGGATAAACTGCTTACCCGGGTGACCTGTTATAGGGGTCTATTGCGCTTCCTGACCCGTAAGAGATGCTCCTTAACAATTGGGAGTACCCCGGCAATTGTGCTGTAATTGGTACAATGCTAACAACCTTTTAAAGGGTTTTGACTTCACCTTTCCCCGTTCTTTTTGGAATTATCCAAAAAGCCCCCCGGTGTCTGCCATAAAGTAATTAAAAGGGGGAACCCCGTGGAGGGTTGTGGAACCCTCTAATAGGAAACAACAGATAAAGGTAAAAGGGAGTCCCAAATTCGGCCTCCTTTTCGACTACTTTTCAATGGCCTTTAAAGGGTTTTTTTAAACGTTCCCTAAGTTGTCTAGGGGTGATAAACGAGGGCGTAGTTGGGGCACCTTCAGACCTTACACAGGTCCCGCTAACTTTTGACATAACGGGGGGTACCTTGATCGTCAGGTCTCCTTCGGTAGTACCCTTTTGGAAAAATTTGTGCCACAAAATCCCTAGCAATCACTTGGAGGAAGATTTTTTGGGGAAAGCTTCGGGTTCTGGTGGTGTCCATGACGACAAGAATTACTGGTGCCCCTAGCCGATTTTCCGGGGTCCCACTAAAAACCATGGGTCCTCTCAAAAGGAGTTTCAATAATAGGGGGGGTAGAGAGGGCCCACGGAAACTGGCGACGGGGAGGTTACCCGGCCTGGGGACAGGAAAAGCATAATCCGGCTTTAGGGGCACCTGGCCAGTAAAAAACTGGGGTAGAATTCTTTTAAAGGTCTTGTCTGCCCCCCAAATGCCCCCCCAAAACCCTGACCGTGGGCCGTCCCTTTCCCTAGTCGGTATGGTTTTGGAACCAAAAGCGTTCCCCGATTCTCGCGGATTTTGGTAATGCGATCAACGGTTTCCAAAAAGCAAAGTGGGGAAAACTTCCCCTGCCCGGTCTTTGGGAACCCCCCTCAAGCACTAAAACCCCACTATTGAATGCCCCCCCTTTGGGTCCGTCCTGCGTTGAGCTGTCCCAAAGTTTCCCCGGAGACCCTGGCGGGGGAAACGGTTCGTCAGGGGTTGGGCCCTCCTCGTCACTACCATGACCGAGAAAAGGGGAACTCGGGGGCCCCGTTGGGGGCGGGCTCTGGGCTGTGGGGGGCTTCCCTTGGGTTTGGGATTTCCCAAACCCCCAAAAAAGGGGCAGTCCGGCCTTTATCACTTCATGTAGTAACCCCCGACAATGCCTAAGTGTGACACTGTACCCCTTTTGGAGTTTAACATGATTGGGGCCATGGGGGACACCTTGGTATTCCATGTTGATTGACCCCAAGGTTTCCCCCTGGGGCAACACCCTGCGGGATTTGGGCCGTCAGGAGAGTGACCAAAAAATTCCCCGGGCCAAAAGTCCCCTGAGGGGCTGCATTACCCTGATGGGACAGAGTGGAAATCCCTTGGTAGTGTCCAAACCCCGGGGTGCATGCCGGAAGCGCCAACAGGACGTTCGGCGCCCAAACGGAACAGTCCCTGGTTCCCAGCCGAGGGGGGGGGGGGGGCCACATGCCCCACGTGGCATCTCCCGCAGATAAGTCCGGACAGGGGGGGGGACGTCGGCTTGGCAGGGCCTGGCCCTTGGGGCAGGCGTTCTAGGGAGCTTTGTACCCTTCTTTGCTTCCTGATCAGTCTGGGTTGCCAGTAGGGGAGGCCCAAGGGTCCGGATCAGCCCGGGAATTTTCCTTGGCCTGTATCTCTCCACTAAGCCGATCAAAGTATCCCCCGTTGGGGGTTCCCCCGCGCCCCCCCAGCATTGCAGGTTTGGGAAGAGCGTGAAAAAATTTAAAAAGCGGTCCTTTATGAACCCCCTCTTCTCCATCTGGGTGGGGGGAAAAAACCCTCCCCCGGCTTGCCAATTTCGGAAAGGTGCAGGAGATCAAACTTTGGGACCCGGGGGGGCCGTCCCCCCTCCTTATCCCCCCCCCTAGCACCCTTTTACCTCCCCCCTTGGCCCCCCCCCCACACCCAGGCGCGCCCCCCCCCCCAAATCTCCCCAACTTGATCGAGGGTTTTCCCCGGATCCCTGCCCCGAGATAAGTATAGTAAGCCTTTTGGGCTCGCCGGTGAGAAACGGGGCCGGGCCTTGCCCTGCGGGGTGGAGTCTCTCCCGTTAGAACCCGTCAAAGAGGTAAGGAAGGCTTCCAGCGTCTTTGGGGTCATCTTTGCGGGGTCTCATACCCTCTTCCGCGCCTGCGTCGTCTTTTGGAGTGGTGTAGCCCGGGGGCCCCCTTCCCCCGGTCGCCCCCATGTGGCCATCTCCCAAACAGGAGTGGTTCGTTTGCTGCTGTGACCGCACGGGCCTCAGATGGGCCTGTTGCGTGGGGGTCACCTTTCCCCAGGTCTTTAGCAGCTCCTCCATTTCGCCTGGGTTTTTTAGTGCCCCCTTAATCAGGAATGCAGCCTTTTACCCAGGATGTTGCCCGCATCCCCAGACACCAATTGTGGGAGTTAGCCAAAAGAGGCAGTCTTAAAAATGCAACACTGAGGATTTATTTTTCAAACGTACAAAACCAAGAAAAAACATAAAAAGCAGGGCTTGTTCAGCCAAAAAAACATAATTTAGTCCGGTTATCGGTCCGTTTCGGTACAGCGGTTCCCGGGGTTAAAAAACCCCTGTGCGGTTCTGTAGTCCTTTTTGGGTTGCAAGGCCCAAACCTTTGGGTCTCCTCCTACTGCTCCTCCACTGACAGTGTCTGACGAAATGGAAACCACAAACCCCCCTTTCACCTGAGTGCTGGCCTTATATAGGGTGGTAAGCCCCGGAATGGTTGGGGAGCAGCCCCTCCACCCCCAATCTACGCTGTCCCAAAAAAGCCCCACCCGGATCACGGATTACTGCCCCAAAAAACAATCAAAAAAGTGTCAGTGGGCCCATTGTGTGACACCGTAAAAGGGTTTTTTACCCATCTTAGGCGTCGGGGACACCCAAAAACGTCCCCAAAAAAGCACTTGTGCCCCTTTTAAAAAAAATTATTAAAATTTTTATATTATATTTAATATTATATATTTATTTCCCTCACCCCAAAAAAAAACTAATAAATATTAAAATAATTGGTTTCGCCCCCGTCAAAAAAGTCAGTCTATTAAAATGTGACGGTCAGGATTTGGGGGAAATGGAGGAGGATGAGGAGGCAGGGGTGGACACCACCAGTATCGATTACCCTTCAGTGGCAAGAGGTTGGCACAATTACAGGAGGAGGAGGAGGGCCCATTTGTGCCCCTCGAGCCTGAGGCTTGGGAGATCTCGGAGACTACCGGTGGGTTGGTCCACATTACCTGCAAACAGATCAGCATCAAAAAATAAAAATGAACAGCGATTACTGGGTGGCCACCATCCTTGATCCACGTTACAAATAAAAATTGAGCACTTTCCTTCCACCCAGACACATTGACAGTAGAATGCAGGAATTTGAGACAGTGCTCATTGACCAACTCGAGACATCTTTTGCTTCTTCTTCCCATTCTAATGTCACGGTGGAACAACGTCAGCAATAGAACATCAGCAGTAGAATGGAAAGTAGCCACAGCAGCAAGCAGTGTGGTAGAACCCTACTGGGTAACATTTTGCAATCCATGTTTACCACCTCACCAACGCCTACAAGGCAGGGCAGCATTCAGACACACAGAGACCGCCTTAAGACCATGGTCCATAACTAACTGCGGCTCAACACCAATGTTTTTGGACTTGGTCTGGACCCATTCGACTTCTGGGTGTCCAAACTGGATGAATGGCCTGAGCTTGCTCGACACACCATAGAAGTTTTATCCTGCCTAGCAGCCAGGGCTATCTCGGAACGCACCTTCAGCAGAGGAGACGGGGTGATAACTGACAAGGGTATCTGTCTTTCCCCTGATTTGTGGATCATTTGATATTTATCAAAATGAATCAAGCGTGGATCTCTGACGATTTTTTTGCCCCGGTTGGCGATGTGACCGACTAGTAAACTGTAGCACGTCTCCTTGACAATGTGAAATACACATACCATCAGTCATCTGTTAACATCAGTCATCAATCAGTCATCAGTCAGTCTGCCATAAGTCATCTTTTAACCGTTTCAGGACCCCATACAGAGAATCAAATGGGGCCCCCACCCATTACTAGTTCCTATTTTTTACTATATCAGTGGGCCACTTTTTGATCAGGGCCCCTGACAGGAGTTCTGCCCATTCGTCCTATTGGCACCCCTGGCAATAGCAGCCACTACGGAGCCCTGTATCCTGAGGTGTTCCAAAAGCCACCGTTATTGGAAATGGCACATGGTAACTGGCAGGGGCGCCAATAGGGCATTATTCCTGTCAGGGGCCCTAATCAAAAAGGGGCCCATTGATATGTTACAAATTAGGAACTAGTAATGGGTGGGGGCATCATTTGATTTATCTGTGTGTGTCCCTGAAATGGTTAATATATGACTGATGGCAGCCCTGGCTACCGCTGTACCCCCTATAACTACGCCCCTGCCAGCTGAACCTCCATGTTCCCGATTGGGACGTTCTTGCTGTCACCACATATATCACCACCAGGCTCGGACTGGGCCGCCGGGGGATCGGTGAATGCCCCAGTGGGCCCCCCCGAGCTGCTATGGGCCCCGGAGGCAGTGCCGCCTCTTCCCTGGGGCCCGGCCGCGCATCCGGTCACTGAACGCCCGGGACCTGCGTCCCGAGCGCCCAGAGACCGGCCCGGGAGTGGGATAATGCCCCACTTCCCGGGGC